>PVIU01002441.1:17473-172738 GCA_004026605.1 Ondatra zibethicus | reverse complement strand
TACCCACATGCCCCACCCCTACACACACCCCACCCCTACTCCTTCACCCCTACCCCTAATCCCACACACTCACCCCGGCCCTACACACTCCACTCCTACCTCCATACATGATGTGAATTCTTTCTCTTTTGTTTTGTTTTTGTTTTACTGGGGATCTAAAATTCCAGGTCCGTATACACACGGGGTAAATGCTCTGCCACACACCAGGGCAGGCCCCGTGCTGCAGTAGCCAACACAAAGGGAACTCAGAGGTATTTTTGCAGACTTTCTGCTCCAATTTGCTTTGTTTTGACATTTTCTTGTCTTATTGGTTTTTCCTTGTTTTGATTTTCATTTTCCTGTTTTTTCATTCTTTCTTTTCTTGTGTGTGTATTTTCTTGTTTGTTTTTTTTTTTTGAGAAAGAAAGGAAGAAAAAGTTGGATGGGTGGGGAGAATCTGGGAAGAATTAGGGGAGAGGAAAACACAATCGAAATACATTGCATAAAAATATTCTTTAATAAAAATCTATGGGTGGATGGAAATAATTAGATTTCTTTTATTATTTTTCTTTTCTTTTCTTTTCTTTTTTTTTTTTTTTTGAGACAGGGTTTCTCTGTGTAACAGTCTTGGCTGTCCTGGAACTTGCTTTGTAGACCAGGCGGGCCTCGAACTCATGAGATCCACCTGCCTCTGCCTCCCAAGGGCTGGGATTAAAGGTGCACATCACCACCCCCCAGCTAGATTTGTTAGTGTTGGGATGCTTGGAGAAGAAAAACCTTGGGAAGCACTCACTGCTCCCTCCCAGTGATATCTCCAGACGCAATCGCCCTGTTCCTACCTGAACAGGGCCAGCGACAGGAAGCGCCCAGGTCGGCAGGCTCACCCTCCAGGTGCTGCATGTGTCATGTGCCTACAGTTGTCCTGTGCTCTTCCCTCAAGAGAAACTCCTGGGGCTCGCGTGCCTCTCGGATTCCCATCCTGCAACACGCCTCCTCCCTCTTAGGCTGTGCTGGCTAGCAAGCATAGCGAGGGCCCCTGACCGTGCTCTGTGGATGGTGTTGGTGCTGTCTGAAGTCAGCCTGGCCTCCCTGGGACAACCTGCAGTTGGGGAAAAGCGTCAAGTCTTTCTCACGTGGAGAATCGCTAGTTTGGCCTGCTTATTGCTCAGTGGTAGAGCTCTTGTCGAGGTCTAATTCTCAGCACCACAGATAAATAAACATGACTCGTTACCTCACCGCAGAAAGAGTGTCAGGTTCAGTCTTATTGCTTCACTCAGTATTATTATTATTATTATTATTATTACTTTATATTTTTATTTTTCGGCACTGGGGACGGAGCCCAGGGCCTTGTATATGCTAAGCAGGTTACATTTCCAAAGCAAAGCAATTCTTTTCTTTGTCTTTCTTTACAATGTTTTCTGGGAGGGTGCACTAGAGGCCCAGACTGGCCTAGAACTTGAGATTTCCCTCAGCCTCAGCCTCCAGAGTGCTGGGATTGAACTACTGAGTGCAGTACACCATTGTGCTTGGTTCGGAGACTCAGCTAGCCCAGGCTAGCCTGGGCATGTGTGTGGCACTCAGAAGGCGCCTACTTCCTCTGCCCAGTCCTAGCACTGCAGTGTGTGTACCCACTCTGTCTTCAGACATCCCTTTCCTCTCTTATTTGAGTATTCCCTTCAGTCGTAGGCCAAACATTAACTTAATAAGACATTGCCTTTTAAAACTTTTGAGTTAGGTTTAACAGGTAGAGTTTTAGTCTTAGAGAAGAATCCTGCAATCACATGGTGGTGATGGGTACACTATGTTAAAAATATGTTTCTTCTTTATCTCTGGCTATATAGGATTCATTATATAGACCAGGCTGACCTCAACTTCACAGAGATTCCCCCTACCTCCTAAGTGCTGGGATCAATGTAATATGACACCATACCAGGCAAGAATGTTTCTTAAACTGAGCGGTAGTGGCACATGCCTTTAATCCCAGCACTCGGAAGACAGAAAGCAGATCTCACAGAAGCAAGTGGATCTTTATGAGTTCAAGGCCAGCCTGGTCTACAGAGTGAGTTCTAGGACAGCCAGGACTGTTACACACAGAAACCCTGTCTCAAAAAAGAAAAGAAAAGAATGTATTTCTTATCAGTGTACTATACATTTAAATGCTAAAGAAGATGACAGGATGGCTCAGTGGGTAAGGGCACTTGCTGCCAAGCCTGACAACCCGGCAGCAATCTTTGGGTACCACGTGGTGGAAGGAGAGAACCAACTCCCACAAGATGTCCTCTGACCTCTGTGTCTACACACAATAATAACAATAACTTTTAAAAGTAATTAAAAATAGTAAAGAGGTTGAGTGCAGGCTCACATCTATAATTCCAGCGTTCAGGAGACTGAGCAGGAGGACCGCCATATGTTCAAGGCCGTCCTAGCTCACATAGACAGTTCCTTAAAGTAAATGAATAAAAACAAACCAAAGGCCTAGGAAAATAAATAATTTGAAAGTTGACACACTGTAGAAAAGCCCCGGGGCAGTTCAATATGTCCAGCTCCATCTCTATAGACTTCCAGGAAGCAGACCGGAGCTGGGCATCTTCCTGCCAGCCCAGGAGGCAGCCTGACTCTGCCAGAGCTTCGGCCAGTGATGGTACAACTTGACCTCCCTGGCCAGGAACATATGAGTAATGTGTGACTCACATCTGTCTTTCCTCTGTTGCCTAATCTGGCTCGGTCTTCTCTGGAGTCGCCTCCCACTCTTTCTTTCTCTCCTTCCTTGGCACATTTCCAGCAAGATCCAGGAAAAAAAAAAAAAGGGCCCTGTGACACAAGTCAGGTCAGCGCTGAGCCAGAGCAGCCTGGCCTCACCTGCACAGGCCCTCTGGCTTGACCTGGGGCTGTTCCTAGAGAGGGTGACATCCATCAGGTGTTGTGGCCCCACGGGGGTGGCGGGCAGACAGGAGCACCAAGTGCTCTGCCGGAAGGGATCAGGGAGTGAAAGACAAGCTGGAAAGAAAGGCAGGCTGAGCTTCTGGGCTGAGGAGGCTGTGGGATGTCCTCCCTCCGACATCATTTTATAATCCTATCTCGGGGGGAGGGTGTGTGTTTGGGGGAGCTGGGTACCAGAAAGTGCAGAGGCCCAGAGATCAGAGGCCATGGCCCAGCAGAACAGCTGTGCCCTTGAGGCTGTCTAGATGTTCAGGCTGAAGGGAGGAAGGGGAAGAGGAGGAAGAGAGGCGTGGCCCTCACGGAGGGAACGTGTTCAGACCAGCTTAGGTGAGGGGCTGGAAACAGAGGCAGTGGTGACCTGGTTTGGGAGGTGGGATGAGAGCTGGGCCTACAGTGCTGGGCTCTTGCTGGGAAGATGACTGACTTGCACTAAGGGCTAAGGTTGCTATGGACCCCTGTGGTCTGGTCTCCCTCTCACAACCACAAGGACCTTTGACCTTTCCCTGTCCTTGGCATGCTGATGGTCAGAGAGCCGCAGCAGAGAACTTGGTAGGAGGCATTCAGCCTTTCCTCCCCAAGAGCCCAGGAAGCGGCCACCAGGGCTGTGTTGGTAAGGGCTTAGTCTCCTCCCTCTACTCCACCCAAGGTGCTGGGTGCTCCTGGGATGCGGAGTGCAGCTCGACTAGGCTGCGTCCCTCGGCATTTGAGGGCTTCATGTATTTCCACTAAGGCACAGGAGTGTTAGAGCCCCACCAGGTGGGACAGGGTCCCCCAGAGAGCAGTGTCACTGCCTGATCTTCCTCCTTCCCACAGACTGCAAGGACTTCCACGGTCTTCAGGAATAGATGGTGCCAAGGACGGCACCGTTGCTTTGCTGAGTTTTGATAGGCAGCTTAGGCTGGCCTCAAGTTGGCAGTCTTCCTGCCTGGGGTTGCACTTGTGGGCCCAGGCCCAGCCAAGTTCCCTGCTCTTTTCGTTACTGTTTATTTGCAGATTGTATTGGTTATTGTTACTGTTTAACTGCAAATCTTCCGACTTTGCCTCTAGCAAGTCAAAGTTCCCTCTGCTGCTGTCCTTATGTGAACAGGGACAGGATGACAGCTCCCTGGCTGGCCCACACCTCCCCCAGCACCCAGTATAATGTCTTGGCAGGGATGAAGATTTCCTAAGAACATGCCCCTTTGCCCTTCCCTTGACTGTCAGATACTGAAACGGTGGTCCCCAAGGAACTAGAGTCTTCCTGGGAGCCTCAGATAGTGAAGCCTAGTACCAGCTGGAGGGAGGAGCTTACCTCTTTACCTCTCCCTAAGATTCCACACAGTTCTGTCTGAAGACCTTGCAGGAGAGACTGGAGGGGCCACACTGAATAAATCTTTTCTGTTCTTCATCACTTACCACCTTCTCACTGTGTGTGTGTGTGTATGTGTGGTATATGTGTATGTATGGGGTAAGTGTAATATGTGGTGTGTATATTATTTTGTGTGGTGTGGGTGGGTGGTATGTGGTATGTGTGTGTGGTATATGTGTATGGGGTAAGTGTATTATGTAGGGTGTATATTATTTTGTGGGTGGGTGGTATGTAGTATATGTGTGTGTGCGTGTGGAACCCAGAGGTCAACACCAGGTGTCTTTTCTCAATGGTGTTTAACTGGAAGCTCACTAATCCTCCTGTTTCTGCCTCTGGTGATGGAATTGCAAGCGCGCCACAGCTGTGCCTGGCTGGCTTGCTTTCATTTGCCTCCTTGCTTGTCTTCCTTCCTTCCCTCCTTCCTTCCTCCCTTCATTTTCTATTCTTTTCTTTTTGTTTTGATTTTTGAGATAGGGTCTCTCTATATAGTCCTGGAGCTCAATATATAGATAAAGCTGGCCTTGAACTTACAGAGATAGGTTTGCCTCTGCCTCTGCCTCCTGAGTGCACCACCACACTGGGCTTTTCTTTCTTTCTTTTAATGTAGGCCCGGGGCTCAGGTGTCCAGGCCTGAGTGGTATGCATTTTACTGGCTGAGCTAGCTAGCTCCCAAGCCCCATACTTGGCTTTTTAATGTTGATGAGAGTGCTGAGCCTTGCTTAGTAGGGCCATCAAAGCACAAGCAACTCTGGGAACATGAGCTCTTTGCAAGGTCTTCCTCTGTACACCTCTTGAATCTGTCCTCTGCCCATGCCCACTGCCAGCAGCTCTGCCCCGCAGAGACTCTTCACCACCTCTCCAGTTCATTTCTGCACGGCTGCGAAAAGGTTGAAGTCCATTCTCATTGCAGAATCTCTTCAACAAAACCTTTCTTCCCGTGGTCACCTCGGGGATAGACACCACACTCCCGAGACCCAGGTACAAAGTTCTCCCTGATGTGGCCCCTGCGTCTTCCATGTCACCAGGTCCGGTACAATTGCATATGGACCTCTGTCTGTGCTTCCCATAGGCCAGCTGACTCTGTAATGTGTCCCTAAGTCAGCAAGAGAGGAAATGGAATGCTGAGACATGACCCCTCCCCTCTCTTTAGAGGCAGGAAGTAGCCTGAAATTGCCCGGCTCCTGCTTTCCTAGTGCTGGAATGACAGACATACATGCATGGTTTAGCCCACCTTCCTCATCACAAAAGCTTTATTCTAAATAGCTATACTATTTTTTTGTAGTTAAAATAGATTTCTTTCATAAAATGGTGATGAGAATAAATGCAGTATTTTTAAAAACTTCCCTTGGAGCTGGGGGTCTGGCTTGGTGGGTAAAAGCATCTGTGCAGCAAGCCTGAGGACCTGAGTTCAAATCCCCAGAACTTATGTAAAAGTTGACTACACAGTGTGAGCATCTGCAATCCCTGCACTCCTGGAGGGGAGATGAGTGGCAGAGATGGGAGAATTCCCACTGGGGCCGGCTAGCTTAGCATCCACATGGCAAAACAACAAAGACAACCTGCCTCAAACTAGGCAGAAGGCAAGGAAGGACACACGAGTTGTTTGCCTTCTGACCTCCCTGTGGACGCTGGGGCACACACACACACCTGCATCCACACACATAAATATGCAAACACATTCACACATACAAACATGCTGTATATACACCAAAAATAAATTTAAAATATTTGGAAGATATTTGGAGAGAGAGAAAGATGGTAAACACAGAACAAAAGTCTGTGCTGAGCAAATTGCAGTAGGCTTGCAGCTCGAGCAAGCGGGGAGAGAATTTGAGCAGCCCTGCTCCAAACATGGTCTCAGTTCTGGTTCTTCAAATTCTTTTTTTAGTCGAAGGGAACCCCCTGCCGTTGCTTGAAAGGATAAATCTGTTTTCTGGAGGACCTCACTGTTGCAGCCATGTCCTGATTGCCCTCCTCTGGGGCTGAGGACCTGTCCTGTGAAGCCTTGCTGTTCCTGGAGTTCATGAGGCAGTTTTAGGATAATGACTTATCTTCGAGTCTTCGGCCTTAAAGGGGTTGAGACAGGTTAGACACCACTCCCTGACCCATGAAGGAAAAGCAGGTGTCTCGAAAGACACAAAATGAAGGTGGAGATGCAGGCTTTGTCTTGCCTTTAGTTACCTTGTAGGCCCAAGTGAGGAGTTGGACCTTTTATCAAAAATCAGTTTCCAAAGACTGGTTATGGTTCCTTCCAGAGAACAGGTGATGGGAGGGGAGCCTAAGGAGAGGGCTGGAAGGTCAGATAGAAGCTGTGTAGGGGAGCAATGAGTTTGAGACCCCTCGGGAGGCAGGGGGTGGGTCTCAAAGATCCAACAGGAGGTATCTCTCTCCGGTCCAGTGGGTGTCGGTCTGACCCCGACTTCCAGGTGTCATATTTCTTATGTCTTGCCACCCTCTGCCCTTCCAGTCTCTGTGGGTCCCATGCTTCCGTCTGGGACTGACACCACAGCTGTGCTCTCCTCTCTCCCAGTCTTTCTCCCTTCCCCTGGCTTCCTGGCCGAGCTGGGGCTCCAGGGGTTTCTGGGGGACAGATGATATATCATCTTTGTTTTTCCTCATATGAGCATCTACATTCAATTTCTAGGACCCTCTGTGGGAACAGTAATTAAGAGACAGACACACATTGGAGAGTTGGTAGGACCCAGGCCATACCTGGCAAACCCAGTTCAGTATCCTGTGCCAGTGGAGGAGGTCTGCCCCACCACACACACACACACACACACACACACACACACACACACACACAACTACCACCAAGGAGGCTGGCAATCAATCGATTTTTCCTTCCTAGTCTGGTTCTGAGCAAACCTGCTGTGTTCTGGGCAGCCAGGGTCAGGTGAAGCCTGGAACAGTGAGCGTGAGGGCTCCTGGCTGCTGAGAGAAAGAGAGACAGTGTGCTTGGGGGCACACAGCTCTGGGGAGAGGGGAGTCAGGAGAACCTTGAGTGCTCCAGGCAGAAGTTAAAGGAGAGGCCACCTGAACCATACACAAACTCAGGGCCACGGAGGCCAGGCGTGTGTCAGGTATGTCATTGAATGGAGGCGTAGTAGAGAGGCCATTGTGTGAAGCTGAGAAGTTGAAGGCTGGATTGCCTTGAAGAACTCAAGATGTTAGAGATGCCAAAGCCATGGGATAGCTGCTGAGGAGAGCTGCTAATGGGGAGTGGAACCAGTCCAAGAGAAAGAAGTGTGTTGCAGTTGGAGATCTGAAGAGCGTTTCAACATCAGACATGGAGATGCAGAGTTTGGAGTCGCCCAGTTGGTTTTCAGTCTTGCTTTGGTCCAGTATTTCCTTGCTATGCTCCTTTCCATATGTTTTGGAATGGTAATGTGTATCCTGTGCCATTATATGTTGGAAGTATGTGATCTACTTTTTGATTTTGATATTTACAGGGGGATTACAGTTAAGAGATTGCCATGAATCTCAGAAGAGACTTTGGACTTTGAAACAAGTTTGAGACTGTTATAGACTATGGGGGCTTTTGAAGTTGGGCTGAATGCATTTTTTTGCATTATAATATGGGTATAAGCCTTTGGGGGCCAGGGAGTGGGATATGGAGGTTTGAAAGAATATGGCCCCCAAAGGGAGTGGCACCACAGGAGGTGTGACCTTGTTGAAGGAAGTGTGTCACTGTAGGGGTGGGATTTGAGATTTCTTGTTCAAGCTTCCCTCAGTGTGACTGTCAGTTGACTTCCTGTTGCTTCTCCAGCATGTCTGCCTGCACGCTGCCGTGTCCCACCATGTTGATAATGGGCTGAACCTCTGAACTGTACGCTGCTACCCCAATTAAATGTTTCCTTTATAAGAGTTGCTGTGGTCATGGTGTCTCTTCACAGCAATAGGAACCATAACTAAGACATGGATGTAGCAGGAATCCTGGCTGGGGAGAAGGCTGAGATGAAGTACTGACTGGAATCACTGTCTGCCCTGTGGTGTATGGCTGGTTGGTGGAGGTGACCAGAGGGCTGTTGTCTCCACCCTTTACACATCTGCTGATGCCACTGGAGGGCACGGACACCTCTGCGTTCAAGGCTTCCCTCAAGGGGTCCCTGTCCTCTCTGGGCCCTTGCTGCTCTCACGGGAGATGAGGTGACTGACTGGCCAGGGAGAGAAGTAGCAGATGGGGACTGAACAGATGACTGGAACACAGACCTCACATTTCTTTCCTGGAGGGAAGGCTGCAGAGAGGGTGGTGTCAGGGCTGGCCTGGCTCCAGGGCCTGTTGCTTAGCCCCGGGACTAGCCACAGGAATGCCTGGAGTCTGTGAGGCGGAGTCTGGCTAGGTTCCGCTGATCACGGCCGGTGTGGTCAGACCCAGCTACATCATGGGTCTATGAAGACTGCGCTGATGCCCTGTGCATCACAGGTGGGGACCCTGGCACACAGCTATACCCTCAACACCTGCTCTCTGATGGCCTGTTTCTGTGCCTGCCTCCCAACTCTACATACTTAGCTAAGTTCTCCATCCAGGAGTTGTAGGCAGATTTTTCTGTCTCAGCAGCTGCTCCTCAAATAACTGCAAAGAGACTTAATGCTAATTATAAATGCTTGACCAACAGCTTGATTGTTTTTTAGCTAGCTCTTATAGTTTAACCCATTTCTGTGTGCTGCTCCGAGGCTCCTACGTCACGTATGTACGTCCCATCCTGCTCACTCTGTGTCTCATGGCTTCTCCTCTGACGCCACCCTTCTCTGCCCTGAAAGTCCTGCCTAGCCATCAGCCAATCAGCTTTTTATTTACAATGAGAGCAAACCATCTTCACAGTGTACAGAAGGATTATTTCCCAGCAGTAGTGGCAGAGGGCAGGGCAGAAGGCAGATGTACTTATTCATTCTTGCTTTGGAGTCTTCGTCCTTCCTCAGATCCTCACTGGAGTTCCCTTCCGTGGGCTTCCCGTGTCCTGCAGCCCACTGTCCCCTCAGCCGGTCATCCTAGGCACTGCTCAGCAATGGCCACCTCTGCTCTCTGCCTGTCACCTGCTTTATTATCTTCTCATGTTTGCTGTGTTGAATCATGACACCTGTGTCTCATATGACTAGGCTGGTGTAGACACCCATTGATCTGCACACGAGTATGTGTAAATATATATATGGAATTCGTTCGTTTGCACTCTGATTTTTGTCCTTTTGCATGTGCTGGAGTTACACGAAAGCAGGGTCCTTGTCTGTCTTCATTATCACCGGCTCTCCAGGGCCTACAGCAATGCCTGGCACGGAGCAGGTGTCCAGTAACCCCCATGTTAGAAGAAGGAAGGAGGAAGAGAACAAGGAAAAGGAGGGAGGGAGGAAAACAGTGGAGAAAATGACACTTATAAGCACGGTCCCCCAACGCTGCCACACTGAAGGACAGGGAGTTAGACAAACTCCCTGGAGGCAGACAGACAGGGAGAAGGGCGTGGCTAGGCAGTGAAGGTGAACTTCCTAGATGGCCATCTTCTTCCTCTGTGTCCTGACAGGAGACAAAAGCAAGTCAGCTTCAAACAAACTCCTAGCACGGGGACCTCCTGCTGACAGGCTGGTTAGACAAGTTCAGGGCCTAGTGAGGACATGTTTACACAACAGTTGTGAGCCAATCAGCGACTCTGTTGTCTTCTAACTGATCAATCCTAACTCAGGGGAGGAAGACTCTTCAGCCCAGGGGAGACTGGGTCTCCTGGCTTCCAGAGCCCCCCCTTCAGCCTGCTGATCTTTTTCTCTGAGTGTTTGCTGCGTGCGTGCGTCCTCACTTTTAATAAGTTGCTCTTCTTCAGCTGTGGTCTGTCTGCTCCTGTTTGCAGCTTTGGAGAGTTTCTCTGCCTTTGACTTCTTTAGCTGGCAGAGAACATGAACCTGACCAAGACCCCCAGATAGTAACACCACCACTTCCGTCACAGGGCTGGTTCCTTAGCCAGCCCGTGTCCTGTCCCTTCAGGGTCCAGTCAGTCTGTCACCCCTCACTGCTTCTCCGCATCTGGGTTCAGTAACTACAGTTCTGCTGTTTGACTGTAGAAGCCTTATTTTCTCAGAACGAATCAGCCTTGGGATCAACCAGGGATGGGGTTACAACTCAGTCTTTTCTGTCCCTTGGCTCCTTAGTGTTCCTCAGGTCCCAGGTAAACTCACTGCCTTCACTGGTGGCACTGGAAGCACTGTGGCTAGTGTCCTACCTGGCTGCTACTCTTGTCCCCATGACAGTTGTTCCAATGTATGCTCTGATCCTTCCTGGGTCTCTGCTCTCTCGGTCACCTCCAGTGCCCAGCTTTTCCCCCAGAGTGACTCATGATTATAACTTTATCACAGTAGCCATTGCATACCATACACAATTCCCAAGGATGCTGCCGCCTGAGTCTGAGGATGGTGTAGATGGGGCCTGGGGATGCTGCTGCTGCCGCCCGAGTCTGAGGATGGTGTAGACGGGGCCTGGGGATGCTGCTGTGTGGGCTGAGAGCCGGCCAGGGACACTGCAGGCCAGGGGCCAGCTTTCAGAGCTGATACAAGTTTGTTTGGCTCAGGCATGTGGATTCCTGCATCCCTCTTCCCAGTCCTCTGGATTCTAGGAACTCCCAGAAACCCTTGGGAGCTAAGCTTACACTGGGCTTCCATGGCAAGATGAACACAAATTTAAAACTTACCTTTAAAATAAAAACAGGAGACCAGGCTACATTTGAGGAATGATTAGGATATATTCATGATAAATTTTTAAAATCGAAATTTAACTGAGAATTCTGACTTTCCCCTCAGCTTTCTGAGCCTTGTAACCCTGGGGAGAAAGAATCCATCAGGTAGAGGGTGAGTCTTCTGTCTGGCAATTTGGTTATAAGAACAGGATCGTCACGTTCAATGCTCTTTCTGCTCCTTAAAGCTTTGGCTCTGAGCCCCTGAGTCATCCCCAGCACACCAAGTCTGAGGTAGTCACACCTCTCATCCTTCCGTGCCACGTTGGTGGTCAGGAAACGCCTTCTGAAGCAGTGGGCTTGGAGACTTGCAGGAATGAGTTCAGGGATGACCCAGGAAAGACTTTCCAAGGAGAAATCAACACTGTGCATGTGAGAAACCACGAGGCCAGCAGAGCTGGGTACACGAGCGCCAAGGGAGGATTTCTGTAGACAAACATCTTCAGTATCCAAGCCTGGACCACATGGGACGGTGGCCCAAGAAAGGGAAGTGGGGGGAATGTCCTTCTGCCCCCTACATTGTAGTCGCAGATGCACGTGGCTCAGGCTTTGGAGGTGGGGATTCCTGCACCAGGAGAGGGGCAAAGCGTTTTGGAGGTCCCCTGTTCTGAGTTGGGGACTCCGGCAGCTGGACCAGGCTGAACATCAGTGTTTGACAGCACTGTGATGTGCTCCCCCATTCTTTAAAGTGGGGTACATGAACCTTTACAGCCGAGGCCCCAGAAGCTGGGGCACAGGACTCAGTCTCTCTGGAGTGCGATACCTCACTTTTGGAAGGCCCCTGATAACACTGTGTGTGGATGTGTCCCCCACATACTCCCTTCTAGAGATAAGCACTGCAACCTGCTATAGGACCATGCGGGGAGTAGGGGGGAGGTGACAAGGATCCGTAGGGTTCCATGAATCCCCAGCAGAATTCTCCCTGGCTTTGGAAGGCACTAAAAGCCCTGCACCGTGGCCAGGGAACTCAACACTTAAACAAGATTCCATTGCCAAATCTGTCCCTCCTTTTCCTCCCAGAGGCCCAAATATACCCACCAAACAATGAGAAATGGCTCTGCTCCATGTTTAGTTTATAAGCATGTATGCTTGCTGTTTGCCTGTTAGCACACCAAGGAAGCCGCTGCTTACCTTAAAATCTCCATTCACTTCCGCCAGATGAAAAGCTACCTTAACAGAATTCAGGTTCTTGGCTCTGTCTCAACCATACACTAGACAGCACCCTTTCTAAGACCCCCCACCCCCCCAATTTTGACTTCTGCCTGTGGGAAGCTCCTCCCAGGAGCCTTTGTTGGGGGAGGGAAGGTGGGAGAGGCCAGTCCCACAGTCAAAGATGTTTGGATGCACAGGGGAAAATACCCCATTTCTGTCTCATTCTTGGACTCTTGGTGAATCTGGCCAGGCATCCAACAGGAAAGAACCTTTTGTTCCCAGCTTGTAGGAAGTCTGAGCTGGGCTCTTATCTACCCGTAGCACTTCCTGGATAGGGGGCCAGGATAGGATCCGCTGCCCAAGCTCCCGGCCTCGGCCTTGGCAACCTCCTGTCTTAAGAACAGACCTTGGCAACAGGCCTAGGCCTTAAATGAGAAGTTGGACGGACGGTATCTATCCTTAGATTGGTGTCTGTCCCCTCCTCCTTCCCTCCCTCCGTGTGTGTGTGTGTGTGTGTGTGTGTGTGTGCGCGCGCGTGTGTGTGTCCTGGAGTGAAAAAAAGAGGGAGGCAAACTATCAACAACAGCGTCCGTGTGGCGGGTGTGCAGAGGCGGGAAGGGCAGGGTTATTCCCAGCCTTCCAGTAAAGTGTAAAGTGCCATCTCCGCCCACGGGGGCTGGGAGAGGTGACCCTAGGGTTACCGGAGCTGAGCTTGGACCCAGGCGGGGCCTGACACCTAGCGGCTTCCAGGGTTCCGAAGTGGCGAGAGCAGAGAGTGAGAGGCTAGAGACCGGGAACCCAGGCGCCGCATCCGCCCCGGCAACCATCTCCTGCCTACGCTGGTCCCGACGCTGCGGGGTCGGTGTGGCCGCCATGCGCCGCCGAGTGCCCGCGCCTGGCGGTACTTCCGGCGCAGGTGACCGTCGCCTCCTCGTGCGCGCTACCGCCGCCGGGCCGCCGCGTTGTCACCATGGCGACGCCGTCACGCCGTGGCCCGCGGAACCGGCAGAGCGGCCGGGGCGCGGCGCGGGGACGCGCACAGGCCTGGCGGCGGCGGGACCAGGTAGGCGACTGGGTGCCAGGGAGTCGAGTTCCACGCGGAGGGGCGGCGGGGACTGGGACCAGGCGACGCCGGGCTTCGAGCGTCTCTCCCGCGCGCACCTGCCCGCGCAGACCGGGGTCCCGCCCCGCCTGTCCCCTGCAGTGGCCCCGCCAGGCGGCGGCCTGACGCGTGAGTTCCTGCTGCTGGGAGCCGGGAGAGGCGGCCTGGGGACCTCGGGCCGCGTCTCTGCTGGAGTTAGAATGGGTACCTGAGTTCAAGTCTAGGGGTCTGTGACTATATTCTAAAATAAAGTGGGTGGGAGTGGACCCATCTGCGTTTGCCACGTCCGTTCTTAGCTGAACCCCCCAATGTCCCCGCGGCTGGTTCCTGCGCTCAAGTGCGGGCCAGGTAGATCCTTTCTTCTGCATCCCGCCTTCCTTGGGTGGAATGAGGGAGAAAGCCTGGCTTCATGCTTTGGCCTTGGAGGGAGGGATCTGCTGTCGCCTTTGACATCTCGAGTGGTGGCCTGGCCACCTCCCCTTTCCGGTCACTTCTCTTACCCCTTACACAAGTCACAGAAGGGTCCTTGTGGACTCTGGCTTCCCTTTTAGTTGCCATTCTGTCTTGGCAATCTGAGAGTTTTATAAAATTCTTTAAGAAAAGTTTCCATCTCTTGGATTCTGTCCTGTTCTTTTCATAGCAAAACAAAGCAAAGCAAAACATGGCCACCTCCCTTAAATACCTTGATTGCTCCCCGCACTTGGATCTGGGTGGAAAATCCTGGTCTGCTCAAGCCCCACCCCTTGTGGGAAGGAGGAGCTCTTGGAACCAGAAGTAGAATCGCCCACAGATGCCCTGCCCTGCCACTGTCCCTGAGTAGGCAGAGCCCAGGCTTTTTGAACTCATAGAGATCTGAGTGTTGGGATTAAAGGCCACCATGCCGAGCTCCACTCTCCATTTTCGAATTAACTCATAATTAATTAGAATAAAAGTGGGAATATAAAATTTCAAAGATTAAAACTACCATCTGGGTCATGTGGCAACAATTGGCTGTGACCCTAGTGTTCAGGAGGCTGAGGCAGGCAGATTGCAAGTTTAAAGTCAGCCTGGGCTACAGAGGGAGATGCTGGTTCGACACCACTCCCCAACAACAATAATTAAATGCAGACTGTTTGACATTCTTCTATACTTTAGAAGTTTCTAAAAGAGAATAAATGGGGCCTGGGTTGGTGGTGGGCAGGAGGAACATGTGGCCTGGTGAGGGAGGGGGGTTATGCTGTTTATGACCTTCAGGTGATAGCATTTTTGTTCAACTGCTGTTTGGCTGAGCGCTCACCAGGTGGCAAGACTAGGCATTTGGGTTTATTTTTTCCCATTTAACTTTTCTACAGTCCAGTAATGTAGGTATACATGCCCCTCCCACTTAGAGTTGAGGAGGCCAGCTCGGAGAAGGGACACGGCCTTCCTGATAGCACATAGTAGTAACAAGTGGAACACACTCTGAATTGACATATTTGTGACCCAGGCTGCATTGCAATTCTGAGATGTGCTGGGTGCTTTGGCGTTCATGGGGCCTTCCTCCATAAAAATAAATAAGGGCATTTTCAAATTTCCTACAAAGATAGCATGCATATTGGATTAAAAGTTAAATCATTTCAACCTTTAAAGTGCATCTTTCCCCTTCTGAAATGGAATAAGCCCTTTGTTTTTTAGCTGTTGTGGGTTCTGGCACAGACTCGGGCCCACTGTCTGCCTGGAGCGCCCTGGGTGCCCCGTGCAACAGCTCCGCTTCTCTTCGCCTTTTGTCTCATCACATTTTAGGGTCTCACCCATCAAGGAAAGCTCCAGCCCCTGCCCCCACTGTAGTCTTTTCTAACTTAATTAAAGCCTGCGGCTGATAGGGAGGGCTGTGGCTAAGCCAGGTTTCCTACTGTCCAGCTGTCCCCTGCTCCACCGCTGCCTCCTGGGCTGTACAGCGTGAGTGGTGTCTGGTACCAGTAATGAGGTTAGGCACGGTAGCCTTTTAATAAGACACAGTGGGCCTGGAGAGGGAGCGTGATGTTCAGCACAGGCTCAGCCCTGCGGGTAGCTTTGTCCCTGTGTGATTGCATTAAGTGGGAGCCAGTCTGCAGGTGGTGCCTAGAGATTGGGGTGTATCTACTTGACTGTCACAGTCCGGAGATCTGTCACCCCACGCCGAACTCAGAAAGGAAGGAGAGTAGCCATGTAAGGGGCCACATGAACCCCCATTCCTTGCAAGACTCTGGCATGAACCAAGTGTGATGTTGTAGTCAGGAGGCTGAGGCAGGGGGATGTCGAGTTAGAAGCCAGCCTAGGTTACGCTGTGAAACCCTGTCTTGAAAGAAATAAAAACAATGGAGAAGAAGGGGAAGGGAGGGGGAACACAGGTCTGTAGAAGCCGAGGAACCCTAGGGTCGAGAGTGGCCATTTCCAGGCTGTGAAGCCATAGCCTACTGTTCTGCTCGGGGACACGGGCGAGGACAGGTTATAGGAAGCAGCATCCATATTAGGAGGGACGGGTAGGGTGTTCTCACTGTTGGGGTGACCAGGGACCATGATGCACACGTGCATGCTCACGGGAACAACTCAAACCCCTTTAAAGCTTGCAGATGCAGGCATGCCACAGGCGGAGCCACTCCGTCTAGAGCCTTGGAGACATCTGCTCCAGACACAGAGCTCTTAGCTATCCTGAACCGAACAGCAGCAGGGAGCATTTTTACTAAAGGATTCCATGAGGCACAGGGCAACTCAATAATTTTTTGTTTTTGAAACAGGGTCTCCCTATGTAGTCCAGGCTGGCCTGGAATATGGAATCCTCCTGCCGTAGCCCCTGAGTGCTGGGATTGTAGGATTGTAGCTGGTTCGTTCTGCTTTATCTTTTCTGCAAATCTGAATTTTGCACGTGTAGACGTGTAGCTAGCACTGCGTGAATGAGTGCTCTGCAGGCAAGCCATGCCCGCCCAAAGGCAGTGGTCCTGCTAGGGAGTGACAGCCCCTCTCATGCCTCTGGCATCACTTTGTCTCCTCAGCTTTGCATCAAAAGCGCCACATTTCTTTCTGAGGCCAGGCTGCTTCGCTTTCTCCTCAGGTTGGCTTTTTGCTCCCAGGACCGCTTGGCTGGGTGCCCTACCTGCGAGTAAATTGAAACTGAGCCTCCGCTGCTCAGGCACTCCTCTGACACCCCCTTTCTCCCACACGTACCCATTTTCTCCTGGAGAGCTGCAGGCAGCACCTGCTCTTGGTGCTGAGGCAGTACTGAGCATGGGGGACCTGGGGGAGTCCCTTATTCAGCAGGGGCCACCAGAGCCTTGAGTGGCTTAAGTGTTTGGAAAGTGTGACAGCGTCACCCTAGTTACTGGGCATTGGGAAGTTCAGAACCACTCTGCTGGTGGAGACCTTGACCACTGGGGAGGAGATGCAGGAGACTGTGCCCTTTGTCAAAGGATGGTGCCTTTTCCCTAGCCTGGTGGGAAGGGCCATGCATGGTTGCCTCCAGTTTTTAATCCCCATTCTCCGCTCCGCTCCCATCCCATTTTCGGCAGTGCTGGGGGGACAGGGGAGTAAATCCAGGACCTTGAGTAGGCCCGACAAGTCTCTGTCACTGAGCTACATCCCCGGCCCTCTATGGCCCTCCTTAGAACACCTGCTACCATTAACACTCGCCCCAAGCCCCTGCTGGCAAGTCTTTTCTGTGGAGTTCCAGCATCTAACAGCGGGAGTGGAGCAGCTAATTTGCTGATGGTTACTTTGAGTGACTTTATTGCCTTTGAGTCCTCCTCTCCCATCTGTGACACTGGGGTAACACTCACAGTACTGCTAAAGATTAAACAGAGAGGGTAGGAAGCGCCGGCCCGGTGCAGAGTGTGGGGCGCTCTGGCTGTCGGGTCCCTGCCCTCCTGACTTGAAGAAACCTTCACTAGGGTTTCTGCCTATTAGGAGACTGACAGACTGACTGGGACAGAAAAATCAGCCTATGGCAGACCAAATGGCTGACCCCGTGGCCCAGATCTGCCCTTTGTATTGTCTGAAGCCTGGCAAACTGTGGCAGGTCACCTGTTCCTGCTTTCTTACTCACTGGGAGCTAATCAGATTCTGCTGTGCTTCGGGCTCTGGGGAGATGAATCTAATAATGGGGGGGAGGGACTTGGAGAGGAGGCAGGACAAAGGACAGCAGGGGGACAGCATTCTCTGCTGGGTACCTGAGAAGTCTTGGAGAAGGGTGGAGTGACCTTCTTGTCTTCAAGGAGCAGGACAGGACACTTCAGTAGAGAGCATCGCGGGATTAATCTAGAACAGAACCCAAGAGGGTAAGGAAGTTTTGAGGACTTAGGAGGGGCTTGAGCTGCACTTGGGGACAAAGTAGCAAGCAGGATGCCATTGCCCTGGAGAGAATCTGCAGGGCCGTGTAGGCAGCATGGAGCAGGGAGCAGGAAGCTGGGCTTCACCAGGAGGAGGGTACCAACTGCAGGCTGTGTTGCCAGTCCAGGGAGCTGAAGCCTCCATGTGGACCTGGTGGGAACATAGCGGGGCTGCAGAAGGACAAGGTAGGATCACGTGGCAGCTGGCATTTCTCTGCCTGGCAAGGGTGGTCTGACTAGGGAAGCAAGGCAGGTCCTGGTGTGCCAGGCAGATTGAAAAGAGAGGGGCTTGTGTCCTCGTCTGGTAGGGCAACAAAGATGGCTGAGAGGAGAGAGATGACAGAGATCTGGGAGCCCTTGGGCCGTGTAACCTTCGATAGACCCCTGGGCAAGAGGGGGGCAGCCCATGGCTGGCTGGGGTCTGTGCTGGGAGGAAGACACTGATCCTGGACGCAGCTGACCTGGCAGTGCAGTGGGAATCTGAGGGAAGACCGGATAGGCAGGAGACTTTGCAGTCACGTGAGGGGACAGATAGGAATAGCAGCAAGAGGTCCAGAAATAGGGGTTTACTCCTGGCTAGAGCTTCAGAAAGAATTCCCACTTAGCAGGGATGACTTGAAAGAACATGTCAAGAATTTGAGAACGAGGCCAGCCTGCTTCATACAGGTCTCCAAGCAGTGCCTATCCCATGAAGGCTGAGAGGCCCCCTGTATGTTCAGTGCAGGATGGCTGAGCCAGCCAGCAGGAGTTAGGAGCTCAGTTAGAGACAGAGACTAGTACAGTGTGGTGGTGTGAAGTTGTTGAACCAATGAGGCAGAAGTATGCTCATCCACATGAAGAGATGTATGTGTGCTATGCCAGTACATGAAGATGGGCTAGGTGATGTCATGGGCCTGTTTCCATGGAAAATGTTTATGTATTTCTGACCAGTGCATGCGGGGACGCGGGTGACTTGCTTTTGTCTGTTCACAGAGTGTATTATTAACGCCTCGTTCTTTTCAAATGAAGAAGCTGCTGTCAGAGAATTGGGAGGAGGAGCTGGAGCTGACCAACCTGAGGAGCTGGCTGGCCCAGGCCCCAGCGTAACCTGAGCACTAACTAGCGCGGGCTAGTTGGTGTTGGGGAAGCGGCAGCTACAGCTTCTGTTCGCCACTGCCACACACCTTCTGGTACTCACTGCTGCTGGGAGAGGTGGCTGGCTGGGAGGCAAGCCCTGTCTGTCTAGGGAGGGGACAGTAAGCTGGAACGCCGATGTTCCAGCAGAGCTGGCATTGGTGGTAGTCTTGTCTAGCCAGAGTGGGACCTTTGTGTCGAGTTCCACTGCCAGCCCTGAGGCAAAAGGAACAGAGGTCAGAGCCAGATTGCTCCCCTCCACCTCTTTCCTAATGGGAACAGGTGGGGACAGGAGAACATGCAGGGGGAGGGTTGAGAGCTGGCCTGAGCTGCATTGTGAGGCTTACATGCACCAGAGCCTTCCACGGGTCTCCTGGTACAGGCGGTGTCTCCTGCATAGACCATCGGCAGTTCAGCAGGTGCTTATGAAGTCACACTGCTGGGGCCCCTAGTTCTGGAAACCTCACCTGAGGGGGGACAGCATCCCCTTCCACCCTTGGTGTGGAAAGGAGCTGGAAGGAACGGAGTTGGGGCTCCTGGACTGGCCTGTGATCTGGCACAGCAGGGCAGAACACAGCTACATAGAGCAAGGGGACGCTCTCTGGGGTGCCCATGGCTCTCCATTAGGATTAGGGCTGGAGGCTGACAAATGGGTGAAGAAGCAAGGCTTCTACTTCCCACCCAGGAAGGACTTTTCCATCCATCTGGAGAAAGGAGCGGTGAGCTCCGCACCTTCAGGGGATATGCTTGTGTTTCTGATGTATCTGTCTACCCCACCCCAGAACACCCAGGGCCTCAGGAAACAGGACTTATAATCCAGGGATGGGGCCCATGCTGTCATCGAACTCGGGATGTTTTTAAACTTGTGCCCTCCCATGTACACAGAACCCAGGTCAGGTTTGTCTCTGTGAGTAGGCCTGGCCTCCTGGTGAAGTGTTCCTGGGATTTGGGGACTCCGCCCCAGGATGATGGCAGGGGTCTTGAAAGTAGGAAAGCTAGGGTGCACAGCTCAGACTCTGGCATGGAGGAGGTGGCAGCTGCCAGGAGGCAGAGTGTGCCTTCTGAAGGCTGTGGGTGGCTCCCTAGAGCTCTGTGTCTCCTGTAGCTGGGGTCTCAGCATGGAACCCGGCGGTGCCTCCGCCCCTGCTGCCTTGCCGTACTACGTGGCCTTCTCCCAGCTGCTGGGCCTCACCGTGGTGGCTGTGACTGGCGCATGGCTGGGTCTGTACCGAGGTGGCATTGCCTGGGACAGCTCGCTGCAATTTAATGTGCACCCACTCTGCATGGTCATAGGCATGATCTTCTTGCAAGGAGATGGTGAGTCCTGGGGCTAGTTCAGGGAACTTGGGGCTGAAGGGTAATAGCTGGCTTCAGCAGGTGGCATCTCGGGTGCCATGGCTGTCTTCTACAGTGAAGCCAGCCTGGCTGGTGAGCTACGCTATCTTCAGGGGCAGCTGGAAGTTGGGAAAGTAGACACGTGTACATGTGTGCATTGCTGAATGGAGACATGGCTGAGCTAGAGTGCTTGTCCCTGGGATAAGTGCCAGCAGGTGCTTGGCCTGAGTACTGCCTTCAGGGAGCTGGATGGGGGTGGGTTGGGGGTACCAACAGCCACCTCCCAGCAGCAGGTCTGGGAGGCATCCAGAGGCCCTGCCCCTCCTCCCCAGTAGCAGTGGAGATTGGGCAGGATCACATTAAGCCTTGGATGCTGGGAGTCTGCCTGCCAAGCGCAGTGATTACCTACCTAGGAAGGCTCCAGAATTGCACTCTCTGCTAATAGGTGCACTGAGCCTGGCCAGCATCGCAGTTTGACTGCAGTGACGAATCCTGAGCTCCCGAATCAATGAGTTATAGGACACCTGGCCAGGGCAAGTGGCACTCAGGCCCAGCAGCTGCTCTGAGTCCTGCCTTTGCTGCCTCTGACGGTGGCAGGAAGTGTGACAGAGCCTTCTCTCCTGGTCCTTGAGTGTGCATGGGGTAGACAGGGGCACCCTTGACCAAAACCAGGACGGGTGCAAGGTCCCTGTGCAATCCTGTTCTCTCCTCCAGTTTCTGTAATTGTCAAACCTTAACAAGCGCCTGGCACAGACCTTTGTCTAGCCCAGCCCGGCTTGCCAGTGCGTCCAGTACACTTAAAGCTCTGTCTGCTCCCACAAGCTCTCCTAGTGTACCGTGTCTTCAGAAAAGAAGCCAAACGCACGACCAAGATCCTGCACGGGCTGCTTCATGTCGTTGCTTTCATCATCGCCCTGGTGGGTGAGTTCTTGGGTACAGCCTTTCCTTCTCCACCTGCTGCTTCAGGCTCCGGCAGCTGGGAGACAGTCCCTGCTCCAGGCCGCTTGGCCTTGCCCCACTCTCCTCCGGCATCCCAGGCAGGGACGGGATGCTGGCCATCACTGGCTGGACCAAAGCCCAGAAGTTCTGGCTAGCAGTTTCCCCCAGGTCTCCCTCCTCTCCCTTTTCCATGTCCAGCCCTGTCCTCATATGGCCCCTGCCTCTGCTCCAGGCTTGGTGGCCGTGTTCGACTATCACAGGAAGAAGGGTTATCCAGACCTGTACAGCTTGCACAGCTGGTGTGGGATCTTAGTCTTTGTTCTTTATTTTGTACAGGTGAGTCTAACCCCAGAGAGGGGGAGGGGAGGGTGTGGGGCTCAGATGTGCCATAGAGGGGCCCATTTTCCAGGGTTCATGTCCAGAGGAGAGAGAGCAGGTCAGTTTAGTTGGATGCTGTTTTCAGAGACTAAACTGGGCATAAGCTTAGGATTCCAGAGGCCCCGGTGCCCCAGGCCCCTTTGTCCTTCCCACTGACTCTGTATAAGCGTTGAGTCACATGCCTCAGCTTCTTGAATCACGGCATGATGAACCTGCTGCTGCTGGAGGTCCAAGGTCTCAAGGCAAACGGCTTCAAGTCTTGGGGACCAGGCCATCTTTCCTGTAACTGTTCTGCTCCACTGCTGGCACTTGAGGGGATGCAGGGGTACTTTGGTGGCCTCCTGTTAGTTAGGCCACAGCCAGCTCATGGCTCAGTAGAGTCCTTTCTCCTTTTAGTGGCTCGTGGGTTTCAGCTTCTTCCTGTTCCCTGGAGCTTCATTCTCTCTGCGGAGCCGGTACCGCCCACAGCACATATTTTATGGTGCCACCATCTTCCTTCTTTCTGTGGGCACGGCCCTCCTGGGCCTGAAGGAGGCGCTGCTGTTCAAACTTGGGTAAGTGTCCTGAAGAGGCAGGGCCCCAAGTGTCCCCTGCTTCATTGGAAGCTTCATTCTGAGCTGGCTTTTCTCACTGGGAGGGTGGAAGGGTTGGCACTGAGAAACCCAAGGCGTCTTTAAGGCCTGGGCTGCACTTGTCCTAACTGGGACCCTTAGTGGCTTCTCCTTCACCCTGCCCTACAGGACCAAGTACAGCAAGTTCGAACCCGAGGGGGTCCTAGCCAACGTGCTGGGCCTGCTGCTGGTCTGTTTTGGGGTGGTTGTACTCTACATCTTGGCTCAAGCTGACTGGAAGCGGCCTTCCCAGGCTGAAGAGCAAGCCCTCTCCATGGACTTCAAGACGCTGACAGAGGGAGACAGCCCCAGTCCCCAGTGATGGCCTTGGGTGATCCTCCTGGTTCTGTGGGTTCCCGGATATCTTTCTGCTCCTCCCTGGAGAGCGTGCCGGCAGCGGTGTTTGTTTAGTGGGATTCCAGGTTTTGGCTTTGTCCTCTGCTTTCCCTTCCTCGCTTGCAGCTTCTGACGCATCCTGTGAGCCACACGTGTAGACCCTGCCTGTACCCCCTGCTGCCCATTCAGAAAGCTTGGTCAGGGGGACTAGGGGTCAAGCCTGGTCCTGATCCTTATCCTTAGGGGAGCTAGCTCCACCCTCCAGGCAGCAGATGGCTGGGGGGCCTGAGGGACTGGTGTGGAAAAGCCAAGCCTGCTGCTTGTGTATTCAACCCAGGCGTCCTAGCAGCTCGGGAAGCAGGCGTCCTTGGCAGCAGAGCAAGTGATACGATGTGTAAAGTATGCTGGTGTTCAGACTAAGGTTCCCCCAAAGGGTTGAGTCCGGCCCCTGAAGGAGCCATGTGGCTTGGCCAAAGGTTCACACTGTCGCAGACCTTTCTGTTCTTTAACCCCTGAGCCTTAAATAGGCTTTTCAGGGAAGGGGCTAGGTGCTCAGAAGGCAAGTATGTACCTGCCCTGGTGGATGAGAGCAGGCTGCTGGCGGCGAGGGGCCTCCTGGCCTCCTGCTGGCCACCTGGGCAGTTCCTCCCTCCAACAGGGGCTGAGCCCTGGTTTCCTTCTGCAGGCAGCCTGAGCAGGCTCTGGGAGGGCAGGTCACACATCTTCTGAGTTTTCAGAGGCCTGCAGTTTGTCTTGCTCTCCAGGGGGCTTCTGGGATGCCCTGATTGGCTGAAGCAGCCCCAGAGGATGATTGTCCTCCCACACCTGGGTCCATCTTCCCCGGACAATAGGACTGAAGTGGAGTAGAGGGATGGGCTTGGTCTGCTGTGGTGTCTGCACACAGCTTCAACCCCCTGCCGCCTGTTGTGTTGTTAGCTGAGTCACTGCTTGGCTTGAGTCTAGAAATAATGTGATTAGAGCATTGATCTCGTGCTTCTTGGGCCTGGCAAACGCTCTCTCCTCTCCTGGGCCTTGAGGAGCCTCACTGTTTGTGACAGACATGGTTAACTTAACAAGGAAATTAGCAGTTTCTGAACCTGATAATTCCTTTAGGTCAAGAGGCCGGCCTTCTGTCAGATTTCTTGTGTAACTGTGCTGTGGGTCTCTTTTGCCAGCAGTGGTGGAGCCCCCCTCTCCCCGGGGCTGCCCATCACCCTGGCCTCCTCCAGCTCTCCATTTGCAGGGATGGTGGGGTTCGCCTCCAGTTTCAATTGCGTATGATGCAAGGATAGGGATCTTATCGATTCTCTCATCAGCTGGTACACTGATACAGTCAAGTGTTTACATGTGGGAGACTTGTCTTTAGACAAACGCTGAGTACCATTGTGAATCTCCCGTGCCAGACTATACAGAAAACTAGAACTCGGGAGCCTGTAAACTAGTCTTTCTGCCAAAGTGTGTGATCCATGACTAAGGACCAAAGAAGGCCCCCAAGCAGATGTGTGTGGTTTCTTGTGTTTGCCTGTGGCCTGTCTCCTGTGACGTACAGTGTGTTGTTGGTGCAATGGATGAATCAATAAATGTCTACAGCCAACCACTTGCCTTCTGTTTTCATTTGCGGAGGCAAGAAAAGGACCCAAAGCTTTATGCCGTCAGATCCCAAAGTGAGTTCTACTGGGGATGAGAGAAACTGTCCCCAGGGTGGGTATGGCAGATAAAGTGATTGGCAGATCCTTAGCACAGGACGGACAGGTCTCTGTGGTGGTTGGGCTTGGCCCCAGTGGAGGGGTCCTGGAGGGCTCTAGGAGGCCCGAGCATGGCAAACATGGCGCCCACAGTTTTTCTCTTACCCTTCTCTCCCATTCCTCTGCCGTGCTAAGCTGTAGATTACCTTCCGAAAGCTAGCTATGTCCAGACACTTATTTGGCCATTTCCTCCTCCTGAAGCTGCCCATTAAGATCCAGCTATGAGACTATTGCAGTTCAGCAATCAAAAGCCCCCTTTTGGTTACCCCAACTGACGTAATCAAAACAAACCAACTCACCCCAACATGGGGTTTCCCCTTGTACCTTTTATAAACCGTCATTTGCCTAGGGGCCACATCTGTCTCCTATCTATCCAGAGGCAGTCCTTGTCCCTCCAGGGCAAATACCCTTTTCCCCTCTCCCTTATTCCTTTCCCCTTCTCCCTCATCCTCTATCCCCCGTCTTTGTCTCTTATTCCCTGTCCTCTGTCCCTCTGGGGCAAATAAATCTCCTTTGTGCTGAGAACTTGGTCTTGGGGTGTCTTGTGCTAACTCTGAGGTCCTTTCAGAGCTTTCCTTGTTTGTTACCTGCCTGAGACTGGGAAGGCTGATGCCTGAGTAATCGTCTGTTTGACCCTTTCAACATCTCTTTCTGATCCTTAAGAAGAGGGGCAAAGCTTTTAAGAATGAGCTGAGACTCTGTGTCAGGTTGATTTATGTGACTCATGCAGGAGCTATGCTTATGGAAAATTTGGGTGGGTCTCACTGTGCCTACCTATGCATGGTGGTACATGTCTAATCACAGCACATGGCAGGCAGGAGGATCTTGAGGCCTGCCTGGACTACAAGAGCAGACCCCATCTTAAAATAACAGGACTGGAGGCGGTAGAGTACTTGCTTAGCATAGGTAAGGCCCTAGGTTCTGTATCAGGACAAATAAAACAAACAGAGATAAATATCCCCAACGACAGAAATAAAGCTAAAATTACCTTACTAGAGAGCTTGCTATTTCTTTCTTTTTGTTTTATGAGACAAGGTTTCTCTGTATAACAGCCCTGGCTGTCCTGGAAATCACTCTGTAAACCAGGCTGTCTTTGAACTCACAGAGACCCACCTGCCTCTGCCTCCTGAGTGCTGGGATTAAAGGTGTGCACCGCCACTGCCTGACTTAGAGCTCACTATTTAAAGGGAGCTTAAAGGAAATCCTCTCGTGAGTAAGTGGTTTTCCAGGATTTGTTCAGCTTGATCTTCTGTTGCTGGTTGCTGTATAGGAGCCAGGATCAAAGTCTTTCCTCAAAACCAGTGGTTCTCAACCTTCCTAACTCTGCAACCCTTTAATACAGTTTATGTTGCAGTGACTCCCCCAACCACAAAATTATTTCTGTTGCTATTTCATAACTAACGTTGCTACTGTTATGAATCATAATGTAAATTATCTGTGTTTTCCAGTGCTCTTAGGTGGCTCCTGTGCAAGTCATTTGGCCCCCAAAGGAGTCATGGCCCACAGGTTGAGAACCACTACTTTCAACCAACACCTCCTTGTGGACTTGCACTTCTTTAAAGGTATCTAAAGCACATGGCTTAGTGCATGCGCAAGCTATCAATGTCAAACACAGGCTTCTCCCGGTGGGAGAAGGCAGAGGGATCGTGACTACGAGTGCTAGGTCTCGTCTTACTTCTGGGTTTGGGGTTACCCTGAGTCCTGTGCTCGCATTATGAATTTCCAAATGATGCCAGACACTGGAGGCCAAGGCTATACCACCACTCTGACTCCTATGCAGATCTTAAGTTAGATGAGAGCACTGGCTCACTCTAGCTGGCTTTGGGATCCTGAGAGGTTCTCAAGTCAACTCTTTTGAATTTGAGCCATGTGTAGCAAGGTTTGCATTTGGACCCAGTGCCTAGGCCTCTTTCAGTACCCTTCTGATAGGTTTCAACTTGACCACCCTTTTGAGAGAAGTAGGGGCAGGGTGGAGAGATTCTGAACTCCGCCATCGCCTCTGTGCCCTTGAGAAACTTCACCTCTCAGGATCTGCTCTGGCACAGCATTCTGGAGAAAGGTCGTATGTTAGAGGCTCATGTAAAGAATACAGAATTTTCCCTGATCCTGGCTTTTAAAACCAGTCACTGTGAACCCTTGCCAATTGCAACAATGACCAGCCTGGAAAGATGTCTATTGGTATCATAGTGGCATGGATGTTCTGGGGGTAACCAACAGCCTTCTGACTGAATTTAAGGCCTGCTCCACAGTCATGGCTCATACGACTGGCCCAAGAACCTGTGGCTGTCACTGGCTCTAAAGGTCATTAAACTTCTCTTTTGCTAAATGGACATAGTATCAACTTATTCTCTAAATACTTAGGCAGCTCTAAACTCTCGCCAGAGAAGCTTCTCTTTACAGCAGATGGCAGTTCTATTGAAAAACATGGTCAAAGTTTTTGAGTGATAATACCTTATCCCTCTCCCCGAGGCTCAGGGATCAGTATGAAGGAGGGGAGGTGCAGAAACAGCTTAAGTGCCAAGGGTTGCTGCTAAAAAGTATCTTTGGACATGATAGGGCTACTGCACGCCATGTCACAGCAATTATAGCTATGTGCACATGACCTGCACTAGAGCAAGCCAGCCAAAAGGCCCAGGCCCCCAGCCGAGGCACTAGCTTGATGGCTTCTGTGGGAAGGACAGTCTGTTTCCTTCAGGGACGTGGCCCTCTAGGGTTACTCTTGCTCCAGCAGATGGCCTGGTATCTAGTACATACTTGTAGCACTAACTAGATTCAGTTAAACCCATGAAGTTGGGAGGGAGATATGGAAGAGGTCTGGGAGGAGTCAAGAGGGCCTGAGGGTGGATATGACCAAAATATATATGTATGAAATTCTCAGTAAGTAAAAACTGATTTTAAAGAGCTGCCAAGAAAGGTAGGAAGAAACAAGTTTGGAGGCTGTGGCAGTAACCCTCCCCCCGCACCCTGTGTTTGATGGAGCAGCCTGTGACACGTTCTTGGCCATGTGCTTTAAATACTTCAAAGCAAATAAGGGTTCACACAGGGTGCCTTGCTCCAGGAGAAAGACCATGGATGCTTTGATGAAAGTGGCTTGCTGTGTGTCATAGGAGTGTCAAGTCCCTAGCTCAGTCTCAATCCAGCCCAGATGAGAGAATGACTCTGAGCCTGTTCTTTTGGCCGTTACCCTGGGCTTTCCAGGCCAATTGGTTTTGTCTTACTCCTGGGAACACAATGACTCAGTCATCAGGGGCTCCATGCTCCTGTGGCTTGACTTTGAAGCTATCCTGCTCCACTCCCTTCCACTGGATGCTGCCTGACTTTTCCCAGTCCAATGGAGTATAGCTTCTTCATAGACCAGCATAAGGCAGCACGGACCTATAAGGCAGCAACTAGTAAGAGATGGAATAATGAGGAACTTCTAAGAACTCATGAAGGCATCTGCTGCTCACTGCTTCACTGAGTGGCTTTTTATCTAGGAAAATTCTTTTTTTTAAAATTTATTTATTATATATACAATATTCTGTCTGTGTGTATACCTACAGGCCAGAAGAGGGCACCGGACCCCATTACAGATGGTTGTGAGCCACCATGTGGTTGCTGGGAATTGAACTCAGGACCTTTGGAAGAGCAGGCACTGCTCTTAACCACTGAGCCAGATTGCCTGCTCTTCCAAAGGTCCTGAGTTCAATTCCCAGCAACCACATGGTGGCTCACAACCATCTGTAATGGGGTCTGGTGCCCTCTTCTGGCCTGCAGGCATACACACAGACAGAATATTGTATATATAATAAATAAATATTAAAAATAAAAAGAATTATTTTCCCCCTCAACCTCTACCTTGATTTATTCTTTCAGTGCCCCAGGAATCCTTTAAAAGCTGATGTTTTGTAAACTTTTTAAAACAATTTTCCTAGTTGTTAATGAAGCAAATAGTTTTGCAGACCCAGCATGTGGTTCCTTCCAGAGCCTTCTCTCCTCTGAAGGAGACTGTGGCACACAGGCTGGACTGATTGTGCCAGGCCTGGAGGCTAAGGCAAAAGGATCATGAGTTCAGGAGTTTATGGCTAGCCCGAGAAAGGACAGAAGCCAGTGTTAATCAGTCAAAGTCATTCCAAACAAGCAAACTAAAGGGAGGACAGTGCTCCTGTATAGCTGTTACTGAAGATTAAGGCAGCCTTAACTCCACACTAACACATGGCCAGCCTTCACCACGGTTCTAGAGCTGTCCTAGCCCAACAGCCCCCTCGAGTGCTATCAGTGTCCACCTCAGAGATGCTTACATGACTGGCCAGTCTTCACCAAGCTTCTAGAGAAAGTCCTGGGCCATCTGTGTCCACTTCAGAGACACTCAACAACTGGATGAACAGATGCAGATGGCATGGCTCTGAGCAAGCAAGTCATCAGGAATGTGGCCTTAGCCTTAACCTCTAAGTTATCTCTGGGGTGGCATCCTTGGCCCTGCCGTTTCAGGTAAGGGTGAGTTTGGAAGCCACTTCCCTGGACAGAGCACGGAGGAGAAAAGCACCAGACACCAGGTTTCTCCAAGTGTTGACCATTTATAAATAAGTACATTTGCTTTCATACATACAGCTCATTGTACAGTTGACGCTCTGTATACATGGGGCAGGAAAATGCATTCATTTAAACTTTTCACATCTATCTCACACAGCTCACATGTACAGACAATAAAACTGTTCAAGCAAGTACAGCAAAGGAAATGTCTTCCTTATACACGGGGCTGGAGGCCTCCACTGGGTGTGGGGTGTCCCCACTGCACGAGTTCACGACTGTGTGGTGTTCGATATATTAGGCTAGAGAACAAACATGCATTGGATAATATACTGTACAGAGGAAGTCCTTTACATCTGAGTTATAGAAAACCTAGAGGAAAACTAAGTGCATTAAAGCTTTTTCCAGCAAGTGTCTTGAAAGGACAGCAAAGAGGAATAATCAAAATCATATTAGTACAAATCACTCTTTAATTGTAGACTGTACATGTCTGTACTAATTAAAATCATCTTGGATTTGGAGGAGACAGAACAGAGAGACACAGACGCTGTGCTAGATGGAAGGGAGGCCATGCCTGAGGAAGGCACCCACCCTGAGCCCCACAAGAACGGGCCCAACTTAGCAGGAATCAGCCACATGTTAAAAAAAAATCAAAAAACAAAAGAAATCAGGACAGTATAACTTACAGGATTTCCAAAATAACCTGTGAATGAAGTGGCTATCTAGAGCCGGCATTACTAGTTCCCCCTCCCCCCCAGTGAATGGGTACACAGTAAGGCAGGTACATTCAAGTACTGAATTTTCCAGAATTAACTCTCTCTCTGGTCCTGGGGATTGAAGGGAGTGATTTGAGTCCTAGCCAGATTTCCTGGTTAGTGATTAGCAAAGGGAAAACCCAGCCATCCAGTGCTACGGAACAGAGCAGCTAGGCCAAGTCCTTCCCGCGGAGTAGGTCTATCTGAAACCTGGAGATGGTGCTGGCTGGCATCTGCATGCAGCCAGCTGCAGCCTGACTGGTCAGCTTAGTGTAGGGATCAGTCAGGAGGATAAACGAGATGGCAGGGTGAGGAAACATGAGAGTAACACTTGATTTTTGGTGTCCAATTATACGTTCATTTGGTACTGACTTTCAAAGCTCTCTGACTGTGGCCATCATGTGGCCACAAGCATCTCAGGGTGGCTCAGCTGCTGTGAGGCATTGGACACCGAAATGAAGGTTACCAACACTTCAGCCCTTGAGTGGTCTGTATTACAAAAGGAGTTGATGAAGACCCAGTGAATATTCAAGTAGCTCTGCACAGTGGCTCCACCAGCCCCATTGTGCTTGTGTCCAGGCCCCTAGCCAGCCACCTTTTCTTGGGAGCAGCCAGAGCTGAGTTCAAGGCATTGCATGGTGAAAGTTTCCATGACGCGTCTTTGTAGGTAGCTCTTACCCCTAAGCCCTTTGTTCACTGTTAGTCATGGTAGATGGTCAGTCTGGAATTCCCAGAGGAAAAGGAGAAGTCACACCTCTCAACAGCACGCGGCGGCAGGGCAGTATGGCCCCAGAGTAAAGGAGGAGTCACACCTCTCAACAGCACGCGGCGGCAGGGCAGTATGGCCCCAGAGTAAAGGCGGCAGCAGACCGCTTCTTGAGAACTGGGCAGCCAGAGGGTAGGACAGGCAGGGTGGGTGGGGCTGCTGAGCACTGAGAGGCTCAACAGGAGATGGGCACAGAGGCAGCATATCTTGCCACCTGGGGAGCCTGTTCCATTGAGTGGCAAAGATTCAGTGAGCAACTTTTTGTCCAAGGCATTTCTGCAGTAGAAAAATAACTATCTTTAATCAAACCACCCAACCATGATACTTGTGTGTTTAGAAAAGCTGGAGGCTGAGTGGAACTGAGAGAAAGGATGCTCAGGGGAGAAAAGGCTCCTCTCCATGCCCACCCACCAGAGAAAGGATGCTCAGGGGACAAAAGGCTCCTCTCCATGCCCACTCACCAGAGAAAGGATGCTCAGGGGAGAAAAGGATCCTCTCCATGCCCACCCACCAGAGAAAGGGAGCTCAACCTAACCTCCCAAACAGGTGGTGTTCAGAGTCTGTCTTGCTACAGGTGGCATGGATGCATGAAGACCCTCCAGGCCTTTGTTCCCTTCTTCCTGAACCTCCAGGCTATGGGCCTGCCTTTGCACTGGCAGCAGCTCCATGAAGCCATTCTTTGTAACCAGGTAAGTATGATGCAGAGCCACAGTGACACCTAGTGGTAGAGCATGGTGAAGCACACGTGACATCCACATATCCCACTGCATGACTAAACTCTAAGGAAAAATACTTATGGATATTAAATTAGATACTGGTTTTAAATTTTTTCTATGGGGTATATCTCTGGAATATAAAAATACCAATATTTAGAGGGGATCATAAACTACTATACAATATAAGGGCTGAGAACACCTTTCTCTAAGCTGTTCCGTTTATAATAATTTAGGAAAAATGTTTAATAATCCAGGCTTAACTAAAATCAGCAAACTTGGATATCTGGGATACTGTACATGATTCTAATTAGTGGAATTTTCCTGAGCCATCGAGTTTCAGTTAAACACCTAGAAAGGGGCGCCTGGGAGAGGAAAGAGGGGCTGTGCTCTATTAACTTGGGATTTTAATAGTGCACGTCTGCGATCTGGACAGACACAACAGCAGATACAAAATGATCTCCATTTGTCCATGCCAAATTCTCGTGTTACACAGGTTTTCCCTTTACTTTGTAAATAACCATTAATTTTAACTGTTACTTGTGTGCCTTACTGATCCAGTAAATAAATGAACCATGTCTCAGGAGTCCCTAAGAAAATTGCTGGAAAGTACTTTAAAATCACTGCAAATATTCTCTTGTGTTTAAAGATTCTCAATCTTGTTGAGGCTTATATACAACAGTTAGTTCTTGTGCTATGAATGCTGTGATCCACTGCTTGATTTCTTTCCTTGTTTTTTTTTTTTTTCTTGAAAAACACATTAGAGACAAGTGACTCTGCTAATTTCTAATGAAGACATTACTCACACTTAAATATCCAGTATTTACCAGAGTTACAAATTCAAACAGTAAAGTGCACCCATTTATAGACATGATGTGATGGGAACCTATTAGTGCAAGACTTCTGGGCAAAGGGACGTTGTGGTGAAAAACCTACAAGCTGAAGTTTGTCACCTGTCTCTACTTAAGGGAGATGTGAATTGAGTGAGCAGAATTTGCCAGTTTCATCCAAAAAGTTTCTTCCATCCTGAAGCTAGCTGTGTCTGGCAAATGCTCATTGCTGGGAAGGGGGGGGCACATTCAGAATACAGTACTAAGATCAACCCATGGCAGTGAAGTAGCAAAGCAGGGCACAGGCAGTCTGCATCTATAGAAGACCCTCGTTTTATTTTCTGCCTCAAGAAGTTCCTGTTAGTGTTTTCTAGTCAAAACCCACTGGCACACAGCAGTGACAGCCACTCTCTTATGATGGCCAAGAAAGAACTGTGGTTTGACACTGACCTCTCAGGTGGGGGTAGAGACATTAACTCTCTTGCTTTTCCTGGAGAAAATGAGGGACCCTGGGGAAAGTGGCAGCTGTAGTGTACCTGAGGCCTGCACGGCATGCTAACCCACCCAGGCAGGTAAGGCTAGGGAAGTGTGGCTTTCCAAACAGGCAGGAGCACTTTCCTAATGGGCTGTAGTAGCTCCCTCAGAGGTGCTTCAGAGAGCACATGATACAGAGACCAACAGGGCTGTGTCCAGGCCACACCAGGAGCCAAGATGTTGCTGTTCCCAGCTACAGGCTAACCTCACAGCTATAAATTTCCTCTTCCAGATGGGAGAGATAGGGATATAGAGAGGTGGATGGACAGGTAGGAAGAGATCACCAATGCCTATCCTAGTCTAGGAGAAAGGGGCAGTTCTTCCATATCATACTAAAAACGGTTCTGCTTACAGAGATGAGTCCTGATCCATTTTCAGCTTGGGATTCATCTACTGGCATAATCTAAATCAGTGAAAAAGGCATTTGATCTCAGTGTCATGCTCTGCATGTCTTATAGGTCCTTTCAGAGAACCCGTATTCCAAACAGGTCACAGCTGCATTTTGTTCAAGACACTGTCCTTCCTGTAGCCCTTTACTAACAAAAGTAAAATGTTCTCTAAGAACATAGGACCAACACCTCTGCTTAGTTTCCTGGTCTGAGTTGCTTGGTTTTAAGAACTGACATGAGCCAGGGACAGGACTGTGCTGCAACTTTAGTTCCTGTGTTCTTGCTGCCTATCTCACAGTTGTCTCAGCTCTTCCAAAGTCAGGTTAGCAGACATCCACAAGACCTAGATGTGCAGACACTGATGGAAGAAAAGGCCTGTGGTCAATCTCATGCCCCTACCCAGGGGTTAAAGGAGTCTGCCACACTTTTGGCTATTTCTGATTTTCAAAGATTACCCCTAAACACTCCTAGACAAAAGATACAACTCTTTTAACAGTGAATAATGAAACCAGAGGTCTTAAAATGGCATCAATTAACAGCTGGCATGGAATGCAGTGGCCTGGGTAGAAACCCTGGGATGGGCCTGACAGTCCCAAGAGAATCTAAGCAGGTTCTGTAAGAACCTATTTCTTCTTAACATCATCTGGGTGTGAGACAGCGAGGTTCCCTTGGCTCCAGGTGGAGATTCAGCTAAAAGGGTTACTGTACCAGCCAGACCTCAGCAGTCTGCTCAGTGCTGTTTCAGGTTCTAAAAAGCAGATGTCTCCAAGACATCTTCCAGTGAGAAGGAAGAACAATCTTTTATGACCCTTCTTCTCTTTTATCTGTATCTATTTCCTCCTCTAGCTTTGGAAAATCAGTAGACTTTAGTGGTTAATTGTTGGTTAAAGCTCACTCTTGGTGAGTGCTTTAAAAATACCCACATTTGTTCTGGAATTTCCTTGGCTGATCAATTTATTTAAAGAGTGAATGTTTACTAAATGTTCTCAAAATGCCTCTTGGAAAATCAACATGGTAGCATTTCAAATAATTATAGTGGGCTTTTCTTCTGATTTAGCAGCTTTCTTTCCTTCTCATTCTCCCCTAGATCCCTTTATCCTAGGGGAAGACTAGCAATACAGTAAATGAAGATTCTAGACCTGATGCCTGCAGGGAGCTGGAGTCTGGGGAGGAGACCATGGCACAGGAGTGCATTGGGGCTGGCCATGTGGAACACTGAGTAAGAATGCAAGGACAAAGAGGCATCACACACTTCCTAGAGTTTCTAGAAAAAACCAAACAAGAACATCTTACTTTTTAAAAAGGAAAGAGACATTCACACAACAAGAACATCAGTGAAAGCGATTGTCTCCTGGAAAAAGCTGACCAGTGTGTCTGATCTCCCTGGTTAAGCTCACGGCACAAAATCTCCTTGTTGGCATCGGAAGAGAGGGAGAGAGCATGTGGCTGGGGCACAGACCCAAGAAAGTCCTGGCTCACCAGAGGCCAGCTTCCTAGTCAGCTGCATGCAAAGGATTTCAACATGTGGGCTGTCACCTCTGAACACCACACAGAAACTACATGAGAAATTAAGCCAGAGAACTACCTCAGATGTGAAAACCAAGCCTGAAAATGTGCAGTGAAAACATATGGGTCTCACTCCAACAAATGTCTCTTAAACATTAGACTCCACAAATGGTCTCTTTGGTTTGATAGGCGATGTCTGCCCTTGTCGAGAGTCCCGAGACAATTGCCTGTACAGGTTGTCCTGGTATGCCTGAGCCACAGGTAGGGTCCGTGCAACCTTCACGTCAGGATAGGAGGCGGCCTGGCTGACTCTTTCCAAGAGGTCTCCACGTGACCCATTAGCCAGCATCCCATGGGGGCTGTAATAATCGTCCTCCAGCAAATGGCCATTCTGTGCATTGTTGGTTTTGTTATAAAAGGCAATGTTGCTGATGGATGATGGTGGACTGAAGGACTCAGGCTGAGGCAGGCTGCCTGGAGATGTGGGACTGAGAACGGTATCCACGGATGACACTGCCCAGGTCCGATTCTGCTGGTGAAGGTGGGGGTACTGTTGAGTCCGGGCTGTTTTATCTATGATCCCCATGAATGGTGTGGTCCTGGATCGGGTGGGCTCACTAGGGTAGCCTCCCTGAGTGGGAGACACTGGTGACAGTTCATCACATGACCTATCATATGTTGGCTTCAGTGGGATCTCCATTTGCTGAATTGAAGAAGAAGGCCGGAAGGTGGGAGTCAGGTTGGAGGTGGATGCGATGCTATTGCTAGATGGAGAAAAGCGAAGGCCCACGCTCTGTGAGTGCAGCAGTGGCCTGGGAGTTGGTGGGTGGGGCTTGATTTCATTAGGGTTGATACTGATAGGTCTTCTGATTAAATGTGACACATCAGGGGAACCCAGTTGGCTGGAGGAACGTTCCAGATCTAGTTTTGAGTGACAGACTGGATAATAGGATGCTGACTGGCTACGCCCAATCTGTGGTGTCTGGCTGTACCTCATGCCACCTCGATAGGCAGAGGAGGGTCTCTGTGGCAGATCTTCTTTGGTCAATCCTCCATGCTGACATATGGCACCGGCACTCAGGCTGGCTTGGACATGCTGTACGGGTCTCCCATCTCCTACAATCCCCCCTATGGATCCCTGATAAACCAATCGGCTCTGACTCACTCCCATATCTCCTTGTGGAGACTGGTATTTACTAGCCATCGAATGGGCTACTTGGCCATAGGCTCCTGTTGGGATGACAGTGCTTGAGTGGACTGCTGAGCTAGGCTGGTTACTTCTTACAATCTGGGCCTTGGCAGGCTGTAGCCTGAGCCCTTGCTGGGGAACTGCTACTGGAAGCTGAGGCATCTGGTAGGGCCGCTGGGCCATCTTGGATAGTGGAGATTTTGGTCTGCCAGGTAGCTGACTCACGTTTGTTTCTTGCTGATAGCGTACAGGGGAGCCAGACTGGGATCTATAGACACTCATGCTCTCAGCTGGAGGGCTGGCCCTGTACTGAGGGCCTCTACGGAGAGGGGAAGGGGGAGGGCTCGGGTATTCCTTGCCTTGTCCTCCCACAGGGGGTGGGCTGAACCGGTAAGATGCAGCTTGATGAGCTGGGGAAGTATGTGGCGGGCTAGGCCTGTAATGAGAGTTCTGGTGAGTTGGAGAAAGAGCAGGAGAGGTGGACTGATAACCTTGTCTAGTGGGAGAACCTACAGAACTATTGGACCGGAAGTCAAAAACCTGATGAGAGCCAAGAGGTGAGCTAGAGATATAGGCTGAGTCCCGATGAGCTGGAGAGGAAGGTGGGCTCTGGATTACTGGGAGCCCCTGACTGGGTCGAGCCTCTGTCTGGAGGCCAATAGAAACGTTTTCAACATCCTGTTCCAAGTACTCCTGCTCAAATATGTCTTGTACAGAGTACCTATCTTCATGCGGGGGCTCAGGCTCTGTCTCTTCCTCTGGTGACTCCTGCTGAGGCTGCTGGGGTGGCGGTGGCGGCTGCTGCTGCTGCATCTGTCTACATTCCTCCTCCACTCGCATCAGAAGCCTCTGGATCTCACGGTTGTTTGGACATAGCTTGATGGCCTCTTTCAGGTCTTCTAAGGCTGCTGCAAACTGTCTGCTTGACAAAATGCAAACACAAGAATGGAGTTATTCTGAGTGACTAGGGATCACGAGGAGCGGAGAAGATGGCCACCGGTTCAGAGAACTGCATCAGGGACCTGTGGGACTCTAAGACTAATTCAGCTTGACTTATAAGGAAGGGAGCAAAGAGGCTGCTAATCTAAGAGTCCAGAATGATTTCCTAGACATTTTGTCCTTCATCTTTCTTCTGGCCTCTCTGGGGTTAACGGAGAGTGTCCTCATTATGTCAGCTGAGGCAGATCCTTCAGGAAGATCTCATTCCCAAGTACATCTTAGGCAGTATGGGGATGGCTGGGGTTGTCATTTACAGTTGTCACTGTCAAGTAGCTTAGGAACAAAACAGTAACTGACCCAGTGTAATTTTGGGGGAGTGGGAAGTGTTTGAGACAGGGTTTTTACTGTGAAGCCCTGGCTGTCCTGGAATTCACTCTGTAGACCAGGCTGGTCCTGAACTCACAGAGGTCCACCTGCCTCTGCCTCCAGAGTACTGGGATTAAAGGTGTGCACTACCATGCCCAGCTCATCTTGTGGAATTAAACAAATATTCTCAATATTTTGGTCTAAATGTCAGGCCCCTTACATTATGAAGGCTTTCTGTCCTGTCCCTCTTCTCTGTCATCCAACAGCACTGGTGTGTGTGTCTTTCTGCAAGGTCACAGCCCACAGGAATTAAATTTGCTGCTCAGGTGACTGAGAGTAGAGCTGAGCTTACTCCAAAGATTCTTATTTACAAATGAGGAAAAGAACCATGTGGGATATTCCTATCCTCCCAGTTAAAACTACCCAGAAAGTGGACAACTCACCTTGTGAAAAAGGAACAATCTCAGAGGGAGAGGCTTAATAGTTGACTTTCTATAAAAACATTATGACTCTAGGTCACTGCCTTCAGTGTCACTAGCCTTGGTTTGATTTTTGCAGACATATCCCCCTGGGTCATAGCAACAAATCCCAAACAGTTTCTTCCCATACTGGAGAGAAGGCAGGTGCTGGGCAGGAGGCATCAAGGACAGTGGTTGGCAGTTTTTAGCGCCTTCTGGAGGCTTTCTTGCTCAGTGGCCAAGGCACAGCAGATGGGTATAAGGAACGGTGCCACCTCAGCCCTGGCAGCAGGGTCCCCTCTCTCTCCCTCTGTACTGCAGTTTAGGTGAGAAGGGCCAGACTTAGAACCCTCTATGGAGGACTAAATAATCTGGGGAGTGCCCAAATGCCTGTAGGAAAGGATGAGAGTCTGTAAGTGACTGTCCTGTTTTCCTGCCGAGAAGGTAGAAAGGAGACGTGGCTTAAGTGGTTTCCTCTTTCCTATCTTCATGCCAGTAGCTTGGGGCTGAAAAAGTGACTGAGACATGGCAAAGGCTTCCTGGAAGAACGTGTCTTTTTCCATTTACTTTTCTCCTAAGGTGCTCAGGAGAAGTGCCGATTGTGAGCTCTGTCCTGTGTACAAGGCCTGTTCCTGAGAGTCCACAAGGGCAGGCAAATTGGGCACACATCCCAGGGTGACCTGCATGGCCTTGGCCAGATTTTCAGACACTGCTGTTTCTCACCCTCCCCCGCCTCACCTGCTGCTGCGCTTTGCCCTTGCTCTTGCATAGTATGCTTCATAAGACTTCGGTTTCAGCTCCAGGGCCTTAGTAGCAAATTCCTCCGCCATTCCAAAGTCCTGCCATTGTAATAGTTATGCAGATGAGTCATTGAAGAGACACACAAAAGACAACTCGGAAATAAAACAAATTATATGTACAATTTTTTGACATTTGTGGGTGGAATGCCTGGAGTTCGGGACAAGTCTGGTACCATGTGGCCCACAGACTTTAAGTTCTCTTCTGCCTTCCTCTGTGTGGCTCTGAAACCACTATGAACTTTATTTGTTCAAAGTATTAAAAAACTTTTGAATTTGGCCTCTTTCTAATTTTCTAGAAGTTTTTTATATCCCAGAAGCCAAATATTAGCCCTCTGCAGTAAGTATCTTCAAGTTGGAAACATATCCTCTCCACACAGAGGAGACACAAGAGATCTCAGGTGGCACTCATCCTGCTGTGCTCACAAGACTTCCTGAGGGTCACTGAGAATATACCCCATAGAGTGCAGGTCTTGAAGGGTCTGGGTACCAGCAAAGAGCACTGATTGGGCCAAGATGGCATGGGGACGCCAGGTAGGCAGGCTCAGTCCTCTGGTCTGTTCTAATTCAAGCAGGTTGAACATTTTCCACACCCCCCCGTTTCAGAGGTAAGGCTATGCACAATCTAACATTTAGTGCTATATATACCAGATATAGAGAGTAAGTGTCCCATAAACTGTTCTTTGTATTTCATGGATGCTTCTTTCAGTCTCATATTTGATTCCTTACTTAGGAAACACTCAAAATTAAAAAGAAAGAAAGAAGGAAGGAAGGAGGGAAAGAAAGAAAGAGAGAGAGAGAGAAAGAGAAAGAGAAACAAGCAGACCCTGGCTGAGACTGAGTTCTGTGCTGTCTCTGGAGGCAGTCTCAGAGCTACTGATATTACTATGACAACCCTCAGGAATAGGGTTTGAGGCACACAACGCTGATCAGGCAGGGCCTATGGTCTGTAAGATCTCCTTAAATACTAAGCTAAAGGGAAATATTTTAATCTTCATGGGGGAGTGGTTCTATTTTTGAGACATGATCTTGCTATTCACCTCAAAACAGCCTAGAACCCCCAATCTTCCTGCTTCTTCCTCGAAGTACTAGCATTATAGATATATGCCACCATGTTCAGCTTAGGTTTTCTCTTCTTTGTAAGTCAAGGCCATAGCAGAGCATGGTTTCATTCACCATTCCTAAGGCAGTATACAAGGTAGAACAAAGGCCCTGGGGCACAGGCAAGGGTTTGTAAGACATTTCCTACTGAAGTGCAGAGACTTCTGGTGCTTAGTGCAGTGCTGGTCCATGGGGTAATTATTAGTTCTGTGGATAAATGCATAGCTGTAGAGGATGCAGGCCAACCTGCATGGGCTATGTTCTATCCCTCTTGCTTCTTACTTACTTGAGGGATAACCGTTGTTTCTGAGAGTGTGAGAGTGGAACCCTCTTCTTCCTTGGTGCTAGAACCTACAGTAGGCTCTTGTGTGTGCTAGACAAGAACTCTTAGAATATCTTTAAAAAACTGATTAACTGCTAGGAAAAAAGGCACCAGCAGACTGGCACACACTGTTTTGCTACCTTCTCAGGGGAGGGCCAGAGACCTTTGGTACTGACTCTATATTTTTTCACATGATTTACTATCTCGTCCCCAATCACCTTCCCACTTCCATCTCTACCCAAAGGTATCATGTCCCCACTCCTTTCTGCCTACTGTGGTCAGAAATTGATCCTCTGAGATGGCCATGTCCATCCCAGGGCTCTTCGACTGGTTGTCAGGGCTAGAATAGAGGGTGAAAAGTTATATGGACAGTCTTTCTAGACTTGACAGCAGAGCCTTTGTCTGGACAGCTGAGTCCCTTATTGATCAAAAATTCATGCTTGGTTTGGATTATTTCTATCTCCTGAGCAACTGGGAAACCTCTGGTGATGGCCATGGCTCTGATATGACTGTAAGCATTTCTGGTGTCTAAGGGAGGCTCAGGAGTGTCTACATGACAGAAGAGCACTGGCTGAAACTATATCTGCAAAGAAGTGAAAAGTGCCAGGGACAACTAGGGAGATGGTAGGGGGCCAGAAGGAGTTTTAAGATTTCATCCAAGGCAAGAAGGGGCATGGCACACTGGGATACAGAGGTGAGGAGAGAGGTAAAAAATTCAAAAGTCTTAGAAATTAACCTTGAGGTTAACCCTGAGGCACAGGACTAGGACGTGTACTAGAGAAAGAGTGACTGAAATCTAGACCTAATCTGAGAACTGGCTGGAACATGCATGGAGAGGACAGTGTTCTGGTCACTTCAGTGGGGATTGGGAAAATGCAGAACACTGTAAAGTGCACACGGAACTAGCTTTTCTACAGCTTGAGAGATCTGTACTCAGTGAGGATTTATTTCAATTGCAGATGTCGGGCTAGGTGAAGGACAACCAAGTTTCAAATGGGGCAGAGAGGATTTTCGGGGTCTAGTATAAGCTACTGAGGGACATGAACATTCAACTTCCAGCACTGTAGAAAGAGTGGGGATTAGAGGACTTACGTTCATTTTCCTGCGACATCGAGAGAGGTTGAGGAGAAGAGATACTTTTAGCTCCCGGAAGGTTTTCAAGTCCTCACCAAACCCTTCTCTAGGGAATTTCTTCAGAGCATACTGGTAGCGCTGGGCAGCTTCCTTTACTTTACCTTTCTAATGGGGGTACAAATGAAGAGTACAATGTTGGTTTGCTGAGTTCTAACGAGATCTGGTTCCAATCCCTGCCTGCTCTTAGCAGCTGTTATAAAGGTTAAGTCCATTGTTCCTTTGAAGCTGAGAACAGACATCTAGTCTTTTCTATAGAAACTCCCTTGCAGGAAAGGGAAGGTTGAAGGGGACATCTAAAATCTCAAGATGGAGAAACAGAATTTTGGCAAATGGATACAACAGTTTCTGAACTGTTCTCAAGGGCTGACCTTGCTACCTGGGAAATTCCTTCTTTTCTTGAACTGCTCTCATGGGGACACATATGACTTCCTGGTCCCAACACTCCAGAGTGATTGCTCCTCCCTAGGTTCTGGCTTATGTGGTTCCTCTCTGATGTTCTACCTTGCTGTTCCACAGAAAAGATAATTCTCTTCCTCAGGAAAAGTGCACGACCTAAAATGGTCTGGCCGTGGCTTCTCTGACATAATGGGAGAAAACTGTGTCAATTGCATCCTCTTACTTGTGGACCAGGCATGAGGTAAGATGGCAGCAGAGAAGAGAAGCTTGGAATTTGTGACTCTCACTTTGTAGGAAACATTTTCCCAAGATGAAATAAATCTGACCAATCTAGGAACCCTGCTACAGACACAGAGGTGGCAGCCCCACCCCTGCTCCCTTCCTCTCACAGTCACAGTTCTCTAGGCTGCACCACTTTATTTAGCTTTCACCATCTTTTAATTAGAGATGTAGGCTTCCAAGGTAGAATTATGGATGTGATTAATAATAGCTCTGTCTAAGATTTACATTAGGAGGCAAAAAATCCTTGCTCAGGACAACAGACGTTATGTTGTGACCAAGATTTGGACTTTTTTTTTGAGACAGGGTTTTTCTGTGTAGCTTTGGAACCTGGCCTGGGACTCGCTCTGTAGACCAGGCTGACTTTGAACTCACAGAGATCTGCCAGTCTCTGCCTCCTGAGTGCTGGGATTAAAGGTGTGCACCACCACTGCCCGGCTAAGGCTTAGATTCTTGAGAGTGACATAAGGGTCCATAAATATGATACCTGCAGTAATGAAGATCTTTGAATTTATGTGATTTTATGTTATCAAGTTTGGATCAAGGCTTAAGCTTTCTAAAAGCAATGATTATCATGCTGTACTCAAAGGGTGTCCAGGAACTGAATTATGCTCAGGACCTTGTATATTTATAACACAAGGAGGCTTTACTGTCATTTCCTTTTACATCTGTGATGTCTTGTTGATATCTACTGCTAAGAACTGGGTTTTACATCATTTACATCCTTCAGGGATGATCAATGAACTGAAAGCCTGAGGTGACTGACATGGATTACCCTAAGAGCTTCCTTCTGGCCAACTGTGTATTAAGGGTACCTATTTTTTAAAGACATATCTGTCATTCACTGAGTGACTTTGAGAAAATGTGTAGTAATCACTGTTTATCCTATTAAAAGTGCTATTATTACCATAAACTTTTTTTCCAGGCTGCCCTCCAACTCATTCTATAGCCAAAGAGGATCTTAAAGCTCCTGATTTTCTCCTGTCTCCACTTCCAAAGTGCTGGGATTACAGGTGTGTGCGACCATGCATTAAAACTAAGATCAATAAAACGGAAAACAGCTATAGTATATGACTTTGCTATTAACTGCCCCATGAGTTCCTACTTAGAAGATTCCATGTAAAACCTGTTATCAAACTGTAAGTGACCAGGTAAAGCCAGAGTTTTCTGTGATGTGCAAGAGGCATGTGTAGGCTGTGTTTGCTTTCCTATCAGGAAGGTAAAAGCACATAACTCTAACTTAAGAGTAGGGAATGGCTTTCTACCGTTGTTTCAATAGAAAAGAATGAAAACTGTCATGTTTTCAAGATTCTACATGTAGAGAAGAGTTCCTCCTGCCCTCACCTTATAAAACATGTCCCCCTCTTCCATCAGCTTGCTCAACAGGATGATCATGATGTCTGGTTTGGAGGTGGCCATCGCCCATGTGGCTGGACCTGTAGTGTACAGGATGCATGATGGGTAAAGAACTCATACAATGTAAGGTGGTAGGAAGCTAGGTGAAAAAAATAGCCTGGGGGAGTTTCTGCTGAGAGAACAACTTGCTCCACAATAATGACCTCATCTTTTAGTCCTGGAGTGTTTCAGTGACTCCACTGCCAAGAAGCCGCACTGGATTTGTTTGTATTCACCTTAAAATAAGAATATCTGAACTGTCCAAGTTTGTGCCACCGGAGAGTAGTGATGCCTGAGTGGTACACAGGAGCTCATAATGGCTTAGTTTGGAATTATTTTAAGTCAGAAGTTGGAAGGAAGGGTTTATATTAAAGGTTACCACAAGATTAGAAAAATCCAAGAAAGAATAATTTATTTTCTATCTGAGGTGGAAAACTCCCACATTTAGACTCAATTTTGAAGTGCACTCTGTAAAAGGGAAACCTCATTAAAAATTCTGAAGGCTCCCTTAGAGCTAAGTACCAAACAGACTCCCTGGGATTCACCTGGAACCAGGGACACAACTCAAATGTCAATAGATATGAAACAAACAAGCATTAATAAGGACTATTTCACTCATGAAAGAAAAGAATAAAGTTAAATTGATTAGTTTACTGAGGACTGAATTATTTACCAACTAAGCTTTTTAGGGTTAGTTATTAAAAGTTCAAGTTATTCTCTGCAACAGTCATTAAAAAAATCTTCTTTTAAGGTGAAGTAAATTAAAAGATTAGAGGTGTAGGGAACTCATGCAGGCTAAATCAAAGAGAAGGCAAAGCTGACCAAGCCATCAGACCACGCCTGATGCTGACAGCAGGGAATATACCTCGTGGGCGACTCGGTAACGTCTGACAACCTTCAAAGAAAGGAGAAAATAAAAAGTTGTAGGAGAGGAAAAAAAATGGATGAAGGTGAAAAAAAAAGAAGGAAAAAGCAGCAGTGAGAGGCAGGCAGCAAAAAGCCAGCACATCAGCCAACCCTTGTCTACAGTCTGTGGGTGGGGGAGCAGCTGGGATAGCAGCAGCAGGGGCTTGAGAGTCTGAAGCACATACAGAGCAAGGGAAAGCAAAGGCTTATGGCACTGCAGGGAGCCAGGATGCTCTCAGGGTGGGGCTAGTGCAGAGGCAGCACTAAGATGTGCATAAGCTCAGTGCAGCATCCTGACTAAGGCTAGAAAGGGCAGGGTGGAGAGTCATGTGACTCTGGACACAGGTTTCTATAGACTATGGCTCAGATGGTACTCTCTCTGGGCCAGTAGCCTTTGTTCACTTGGACAGTAATTGGACCAGGGCAGAGGGAGAACTATATACATTCACACCAAACACCCATGGCAACCAGACCACTGGCCCCTGGGCACAGATGGTCAATACCTTCTTTCTTTCTCTTACCTATTTTGGCTCCTTTCTTCAGTAGAGTGACTACAACAGAAGTGTTCCTGCAACCCACTGCCCTATCCAAAGGACGCATCCCACTGTAGTCAACATGCTCAATCATGGCCCCATGATCCACCAGGAACTGGACCTAGGCAAGGAACAAGCAGAACTGTTAAGAGGCACAATGGATACAGCTTGCCCCTTTTTAAATTGCCTGTCTGAACCAGGCTATAGAAATAATTTCAGGTCATAGTGATAGTCTTGATTTTGAATAATGGTTTGTATATTCCTGTCCTCCAGAATTATAGATCTGGAGAATCGAATTTAGAATCATCAAAACAGTAATTGCATTAGGTCCTAGATAGTATTATTGATGGCTGACATCCCCGGTCCTTACTCTCCTGAGGTCTGTTTAAAGGTACTCACCACCTCAGCATCGCCATAGAAAGCTGCCAGGTCCAGTGGGGTGCGGCCATTCTTGTCAGCATGGTCTGTAGCAGCTCCATTATCAACCAGAGAACGTACTACTGAGAGATGGCCCTTCAAACAAGCCCAGCTGAGGGCTGTCAATCCTTCTTTGTCCATTAGGGCAATAGAGGCACCTACAAAAACAAATGAGAGTCCTGTGTTAACAGGACTGAGGACACAAAACTTTGTAGCAGAAAGGAATGTTGCTATATATTCTGTCAAAGAACAGCTTTTACTTCTAGATTTTTCTGTTTTGAGATTGACTCCGGCTGTCAATGGTGACATATACCAGTAATCCAGAAATAGGAGGAGCAAGCAGGAAGATCATGAGTTTGAGGCTAGTTTGAACTATACAGTGAGTCTAAGGCCTTCCTGAGCTACATCTCCATCTCCTGACTGCTGTGATTATAGGTGTGTGCCAGTCCAGTCTGTATGGTGCTGGGGACTGAACCTAGACCTTTGTGTATGCTAGGGAACCACTCTGCCAGCTAAAATTTATTCCCAGACCCCAAATTACAGCTTAATTAAAAAACACTTAAGTGTTCCTATTTTACAACTATGTGGGCTAAATAATTTTTGTTGACTTAGTAAAAACTCACTTAAGTTAAAAAACAAAAAACAAAATAAAACACCCGAAGAAAATATAAAAGCAATCAGTTCAAAGATCTGGGCAGGGCAGAACAAACCTCTGGAGTCTATGCCTAATGAGCGTCTACTGGCATGCGGCAGACACGGCAGTTATCTAGAGGTTATCAGTGCTGATGTGACCCTGTTTTTCTGTTGGATTTAGTTTGTTCTGGAACATTGCTTCATGTCACATCTTAAGAATCTAGGTCTATTCCCTCTGAGTGCTGCTCCATTCTCTAGCAGAAATAAAGAGAGGTATCATAAAGTCAGACTTGTTAGGCAACTTGTACTGGGGACACAAGAGCTACACTGTACCCTGAAGAGCAACTCTTGATTCGAGCCACCTTTGAGTTTGAGGTTGTAGGAACAAATCTTCCTTGAAAGGACAGAGCTGAAGCCACAGCAAATCTCTTAGGAGAAGCCTAGCCTTCCTGCTCCTTAGCTGTTCAGGTCTGGACACAGTTCTTCAAAAGGCTGGGTTTCCTTGAAGGAAAGTGCATATATGTATAGATAATTATATATATTTAAGTCTGGTTTATTTACAGTGCAGGCTAACCGGAATGATGTCATTCATGGTTTCAAATCTCATTGCCCACTGCTTGATGCAAATCCACAGGCTCCACTAGGTGGTGCTGCAGTGCCACTAGTGATGATTACTAAATCGGGGGCTAAGCTTAAAGCAGTCAGCAGGGGCTGGAATGCTTTACCACTATGCACCTGTAGAGAAAAAGCACACTAGGCTCATAAAGGACACCCCCTTTAACTTGTTTCCGTTTACCAAGGATGGATGCTGGAAAATGCCATAAGGAATTTATGTAACTTAATAGTAATACACTGATTCTCCAAAGAGGGTCTCATTGCTGGCAAGTGTCTTCTCTTTACCTCCTTTAGAGTCAAGAAAAATATCAGCTATGCAGTCTGACAAACTGATACCCAGCTTCACCTGGTATGTTGGTGCACACCCTTAATCCCAACACTTGGGAGGAAGAGGCAGGTGGATCTGTAAGTCTGAGGTTACCCTGGTCTATAAAACAAGTTCCAGGTCTACATAGTGAGGCCCCCCCCCCACCACCACAACCAGCAGCAGCCACAGTAAAATTAGTCTCTAAAATAGATGAATATTTACTGGGTATACATTAAAAAACTGAATTTGGGAGATTATTGATTTGAAAGAAAGAGTTCACAATGTGTTGGTTTCATAACAATCTCTCAGGCTAGAAAGAAAAAGAGAATGTCGCATTAGGAGAACTCCACAGTGGGCAGGCTGGGAGTGGTGAGGCACACCTGTAAACTTGGCTCTCTGGAAGCTAAGACAAAAGGATCACTTCAAGTTTGAATCCAGCCTGGTCAAATATTGATAAACCACACACACGCACACACACACGCACACGCACACACACACGCGCACACACACACACACGAAAGTGCCAGGTAATTGAGGCAGAAAATCAATGTTGTGAGTTCAAGGCCAGCCTGTAAACTTATTTTTAAAAAGTGAAGGGGGAAAAAAAAAAACAGGGCAGGAGCTGCTGGCTTTTCTAATCAACTGAATTAGTAAATTCTTTTTTGTGGGGGAGTTCAAGACAGAGTCTCTCTGTGTAACAGTTTTAGCTGTCCTGGTGGTCTCAAATCTGCCTGCCCTTGCTAGAATTAAAGATATGGATCCCCTGGCTGAATTGGTAAATCCTTTTTTTTTAAACTTTTTCTTTTTATTTAAATTTTTAAAAATTTTACGTACTAGCCCCAGTTTCCCTCCTTCCCCCATACCTCCTCCATCTCACCACCCCCATCCACTCCTCAGAGAGGAGATAATGCATCCTTTGGGGGAGTCAAGCCCTCCACCCCCGCAGATCAAGCCACATAACTGTCACCCTCATTCAGAGGGCTTAGTTTGGTCCCATGCAGGATCCCCAGATGCCAGTCCACAGTCCCACTAGTTCAGGTCAGCTGTCTCTGTGGTTTTTCCAACCATGATCTTGACCCCACTTGCTCATATGATTCCTTCTCCCTCTTTTCAACTAAGCTCCAGGAACTCAGCCCAGTGCTTGGCTGTGGATCACTACAGCTGGATGTAGGTTCTGACAATTAGGGTAGTCACTAATCTGATTATAAGGGAAGGCCAATTCAGGCACCCTCTCCACTATTGCTAGAAGTCTTAGTTGGGGTCATCCTTGTGTATTCTTGGGAATTTCCCTAGCACCTGGTTTCTCCTTAACCCCATAATGGCTCCCTCTACCAAGATATCTCTTTCATTGCTTCTCTTCTCTGTCCCTCCCCCAACTCAGTCACCTCTAACCCTCATGTTCCCATCCCCCACCCCTCCCTCCTGCTTCCCTTCCCAGTTTACCCAGGAGATCTTAACTATTTCTCTTTCCTGGGGCCCTCTATGTGTGTTGTGTGTTCCTCTTAAGGTCCCCCCCCTTTTTTTTTAAGTCTAGCTTCTCTGGGGTTGTGGGTTTGTAGCCTGATAATCCTTATAAATTCTTAACATGTAATGAAAGTCAGGAGGACTGCAGTAGGTTATTACAGGCTTTATTCACAGCTCTGGCCTCTCAGGACTTACCTTGTGCAAGTAGAAAGTCCACGGTTCCTAGATGGCCTTCAGAAGCAGCCATCATCAGGGGAGTACGACCTTGCTTGTCTGCCATGTTGACATCAGCTCCGTGGGTAAGTAAAAGGTCAACAATCTGCAAGTGCAGAGAAGCAGAGGCTGGTTACTCTCTGAGCTGCTGAGATGACATGTACGTGGTCTCCTGCAGTGTGAAGGGCACTTGCAGAGTCCTCTCTATAAGCAGCTTCCTACTTATGAGTTTCTGTACAGTTCTAATGACACAAGACTTACCTTCTTAACTCCCTTAGGAATAAGCAAATGAGGATTCATTGCTGAACATGTGACTACGACATTAAGTTAGAAAAAAGACAAGCTGTGGTCTGAACCATCCCATAACGCAAGTTCCAGCCCAAGTAATCAGCCATGCCAGTTCCATTTTATTACTCTCTGGAGGCTGCAAGCCTGCAGCAACAACATCGCCACTGAACTGACTACAGTAAAGTGCTTCTGGTAACAGCAGTGCCTTTTGTTAAGCACTGTTTGGCTTCTAGAGTTTTTTTTCCTATTCAAGTACTTCCAAAGATCATTGTCAGTACCCTTTCTTTTCCATCCTAGTGTATAAGTTAATGGTTTTCTAGAGTCCAAACCTCTGGAAGGACCAAATAACTAGAGTTTGCACATAGTGGTTTTCTTCCGGCAAGTCTGAAACATTTGTGAGTAACTGGTCTGCAGGAGTCTGCTGAGATGTGAACCTCTCACATGGAAACGGCGGTTTCTTCATGACCACAGCAAATCAATTTAGCTCACAACAATGGTTTTGAGTGTTAATTTCCCACCCACTCCTTCTTTTGAGCAGGGTCTCACTATGTAGCTCTGGCTAGTCTAGAACTCACTATGCAGACCAGGCTGTGGCCTTGAACTCAAGAGATTTCACCTGCCTCTGCGTTCCTCTGCGTTCCGAGTACTGGGATTTAAGGTGGGCACCACCACACCAGGTGAATGTTAATTTCTTATACTTTCAATTGAGTGGAACATTAGTAACAAAGGCCCATGTCCTCAAGCCTGAAGATTGCTGAGAAACCCATTTGTGGCTTTTAAAATTTGTATCACAAGTTTCTACCTGGAACTCATTCTTTCCAGAGGGCCAAAAGCGGCACCACACTTACCTGCCAGTGGCCCTGGCGAACAGTGCTGAAAAGGGGCACCGCTCCTCTGCGGTTTGGCTGGGCCACTGCTGCCCCTTGTTCCAGAAGTAGACGGCACACGTCCAGTTTGCCCCTTCCTGCTGCGGCTGTCAGGGCTAAGGGGAGATAACAAATACTGAGGATGGACAGCTCTTCTCTCTTCTAGTGTTCAGTGTTAAACATGGATTAATATGCTTCTAAATGCTATGTTTTATGCAAACACAGTAAATTACTATGTCTGATTAATGAAATCAATTAACAACTAATGTAACAACTTTACCTCCAAGACTTGGCTGCCTTCTCCAGAAAAGATATTTTTGAAGAAAAATAATAAGGACATTTAAAAGGGCTCACACTATCTGGGGCCAATCATAATAATGAATTAACTGAAAAATCACTTTGGTCAAATTCACCTAGTTTCACTTTTCCTATACCAAGATTGTCTTCTCTGCTATGGGTATCTCTGTTTTGAGGTTCTTAACCAAGTTACAAAACCTATCAATCTATGTGTGAATGGAATCTAGAGAAGAAACTCTGCAGAGAAAATTAACTGGGCAAACAAAGTATTGGTCGACCTCTACTCCTATGCTCTTAAATCTAAAGAGTCAAAGGCAGGACTTGTAGTTTAAGACTGTTCTTTTCCTTTAAACTAATTAAGATAATAAGTTTTAGAAAACAGATTTGCAAGCATGACTGTCAGAATTGTCCAAAGTAAGATGGTCTTAGAGACAAGAAAACAGCTGTGAAAAAGACAACTTTTTTCCTATTATTGGGGCAGGGGTTGGGGCTGGACATAGCCCAGGCTAGCCTCAAACTCACTCTGTAGCCAAGGATGACTTGGTTAGGGATTACAGGTATGCAACAATACACCAGGATTTCTTCTTCTAAACATAAAACAACGGAGCCACAGACTTAAAAGTAGCTATAAAGAGAATATGAAGGATACAGGAGAAAGAAATCAGTATTTTTCCTTTTTTTCTTCAGTGTAGTGGACATTCTGATTATATATTTCATTTTCTGTACCATTTTTACAGTAGGAAGAATAATTTGGAGATACAAGGTCCATCTTGTAACAGACATTTATTTAACCATGGCATTTGAAATGCATAGGTTTATTATTTGGAGGTAAGGTCTCCTTACGTACCCCAGGCTGGGCTTGAACTTAGTGTTCCTTTTTAGCTCCCCAATGCAGGTGTATGCTACCACACCTAGGTGAAATTTGTTGTTTTAATAATAAAAAGAACCCCACCTCTCTGTGTGTATGGTGTTTGTGTGTTGATGTGTGCCCATGTATGTGTAGGTTGTCAGAGGTTGACACCAGTGTCCTCCTTATTCTCTGTTGTGATCTGAATAAGATGGCTTCCATCTCCATAGATTCGTATATTTGAATGCTTTGTCACCAGGGAGTAGAGTTTTTAATATAAAAATGATTAGGAGGTGTGGCCTTGTTGGAGGAAGTGTAGGGTAGGCTTGAGGTTTCAAAAGCCCATGACAGGCTTAATCTCTCTGTGCTGTGGATCAGTATGTAGCTCTTAGCTATTGTCCTAGCCCCATACTTGCCACCATGCTCCCTGTCACAATGAACTGACCCTCTGAAACTGTAAGCAAGGCCCCAACTCCATGCTTTCTTCTGTAAGAGTTGCTGTGGTCATGGTGTCTCTTCACAGAACACTAAGACATTCTCCATTTGACTTTTTTTGAGACAAGACCTCTCATTGAACCTAGAGCTCACTGGCTCAGCTGGCTAGCAAGCTCCTGAATTATAGGAGACTCCTTGTCTCTGCCTCCCCAGTTCCGGGCTTACAGGTGTGTGCCACTGTGTCCAGTTTCTATGTGGGTGCTGGAGATCTAAACTCAGGTCCTATGTTTGTGGGACAAAACTTTACCAAACTCTCAAACTCTCTAAAGACTGGACAAAGGGTAGGAAAAAATAGAAAACTTAGAAAATAATTAAGAATTCTGCTTTGTTAAAGAGGGATAGGAGAGAGAGCTAGAGAGACATACAGAGAGGCAGAGCAAGGGAGAGAGAATGTAGATGTTTCCCCATCTTCCGAACTGATCTGGAAAACTGACATAGTAGACTGACAAAAGTTCCTTTTTTTTAAAAGTCATCTTTTTTTAATTAAAAAGCGTTTTTTTTCCCCCAGTACATCCCAACCACAGTTTCCCCTCCCTCCTCTCCTGCTATTACCCTCATCTCCAGCCCTTTTCTCCCAGATGCACTTCTCCTCCATTTTCCTTCAGAAAAGAACAGGCCTCCCAGGAATAGCAACTGAACGTGTCAAAGTTCAATAAGACAAGTTACAATAAGACGAGGCACAAACCCTCATATCAAGGCTGGATGACACAACCCAAGGGCAGAGGAAAGAGTCAGAGACAACCCACTCCCACTGTTAGCGGTCCCACAAGACACCAAGCTAACAACCATAACATATATGTAGACTAGCACAAACCCATGTAAAGGAGATGCTGTAGCTGGTGTTTTATCCAGTGCCAAGGAGACTGAAGCAGGAGGTTCAAGTTCTAGGTCATAGTTAGTGAGACCCTCTCTCAAATAAATAAATAGATAGATAGATAAAAGGTCCTTACTTACTTATTACAACCATATCTTCTAATGACAACACAAAAACTATTAGACTACACTATTGATGCTGGGCCCTCACTGACTCCTCTTAGATACTGTTTTTTTTTTTTTAACTGATTTTTATTGAGCTCTACATTTTTCTCTGCTTCCCCTCTCCCCCTTTCAACCCTCCCCCAAGGTCCCAATGCTCCCAATTTACTCAGGAGATCTTGTCTTTTACTACTTCCCATGTAGATTAGATCTATGTAAGTCTATCTTAGTGTCCATATTGTTGTCTAAGTTCTCTGGGGTTGTGGTTTGTAAGCTGGTTTTCTTTGCTTTCTGTTTAAAAACCACCTACGAGTGAGTACATGTGATAATTGTCTTTCTGTGTCTGGGTTACCTCACTCAAAATAATGCTTTCTGGCTCCATCCATTTTCCTGCAAAAGTCAAGATGTCGTTATTTTTTTCTGCTGTGTAGTACTCCATTGTGTAAATGTACCATATTTTCCTTATCCATTCTTCAGCTGAGGGGCATTTAGGTTGTTTCCAGGTTCTGGCTATGACAAACAAAGCTTCTACGAACATAGTTGAGCACATGTCCTTGTGGCACGATTGAGCATCCTTTGGATATATACACAAAAGTGGTATTACTGGGTCTTGAGGAAGGTTGTTTCCTAATTTTCTGAGAAATCACCACACTGACATCCAAAGGGGCTGTACCAGCTTACATTCCCACCAGCAATGCAGAAGTGTTCCCTTTTCCCCACAACCTCTCCAGCATAAGTTGTCATTAGTGTTTTTGATCTTGGCTATTCTTAAAGGTGTAAGATGGAATCTCAGAGTTGTTTTGATTTGCACTTCTCTGATGACTAAGGATGTTGAACATTTCCTTAAGTGTCTTTCAGCCATTTTAGATTCCTCTGTTGAGAGTTCTCTGTTTAGGTCTGTACTCCATTTTTTTTTATTGGATTATGCGTTCTTTTGGTGACCAATTTCTTGAGTTCTTTGTATATTTTGGAGATCAGACCTCTGTCTGATGTGGGGTTAGTGAAGATCTTTTCCCAGTCTGTAGGCTGTCGTTTTGTCCTGTTGACAGTGTCCTTTGCTTTACAGAAGCTTTTCAGTTTCAGGAGGTCCCATTTATTAATTGTTTCTCTCAGTGTCTGTGCTGCTGGGGCTATATTTAAGAAGTGGTCTCCTGTGCCACTGTCTCTTCTCTAACGTTCAGTGTGTCTGGCTTTATGTTGAGGTCTTTGATCCATTTGGACTTGAGTTTTGTGCATGGTGATAGATATGGGTCTATTTTCATTCTTCTACAAGATACTGGATTGTTGACTGTAGTTTTGGGTCTGCAGGACCTGACTCTTCACTTGTTCCAATAGATCATAGATGGGGTAGATGTTGGGGTGGGCCAATTTATAACCTAGGTTCTGGCCTGGGTAATTGCTGAGTTTGTCAGCCTGCCAGCTCTCCCTTGCCCTCACCATCAGGGTGAGCTCTCCAGCACTGCCCTGACTATTCCTCCCCACCCCTAGTGATGAGCAAGAGGCGGGGCCAGTTCTCCCTTCATGTCCTCAGGGTTGACTCTCCTACACCTACACCATCAGGGCCAGTTCTATTGTGTTGCCCTGGCAAGGTGCAGGGGCCATTCTCCCACGTGCTGCAGCTGTGGTGGGCAGGGCCAGCTCTCCTACTCTTATGATCTCAGGGCCAGTTCTCCCACCTCCCACAGTTGGCGAGGGTGGGGGCTGTGGGAGAGCATCTTCCCTCCCCCATACCACCATATCACAGATGAATCACACGGGACAAATCTCCCACATGCGCATTCTCAGGGTAGTCCAACCCCCTTCTCCACCCCACCCCCCACATCAGTAGGTCAGCTCTATTGTCTGCCCAAGTGATTAAGTGAGGTGCAGGGCCCACTTTCCTGAGTGCTGCAGTTGGTAAGGCGGAGGGTCAGTTCCCTCACCTACCACAGGTGGTAGGGGCAAGAAGAGGTAGGACATCTTTCCCTCACCCTCATCAGTTTTCCCACTCTTACATCCTCAGGGCTAATTCACCTGCACTTCTGCCAACAGGGTCAGCTCTACTATGCTGCCCAGGTGAGGAGCATGGCCTGCTTCCCTGAGTGCTATAGCTGGTAAAGGACAGGGTCAGCTCCCTTGTCTTTTGCAGGCAATGAAGGGTAAAGGGGGGCAATTCTTCCCCATCCACACCTCCACATGACAGACAAGTAGTGGGGACAGCTCCCTCATGTTCACAACTTTGGGGCTGGTTCACCCACATCTCTGCCAACAGGGTCAGCTCTGCTGTGTTGCCCAGGCAAGGTGCAAGACCTCCTCTCCTGAGTGCTGCAGCTGGTGAGGGGCAGGGGAGGCTCTCTTGCTCTTATGACCTCAGTGCCAGCTCTCCGAACCACCTCAGGCATAGAAGGACGGGGCAGGGGTGGGTGGTAGGTGGGCAAACCAGAGGCCTTGAACCAGACCAGACCAATGACTGTCTGCAATGAACACTTGCAAGTAAAGGTACGGACAAAAGGCTTTACTGCAAGACTCACTGTGTCACACTGTAGTTTCCAAGATGAGATTTATTTTTTTCTGTTTCCTTTTCTCCTCTTACATTTTATTTTATTGGGGGGGTTACAAGGGCAGAGGGCAGAGGGCAGATATGAATGGATGGGGAAATGAATGGGATCAAGATGCATGATGTGAAAGACACAAAGAATAAATAAAAAGTTAAAAAAACTATTAGGCATACACAGATATTTTAGTTTTCAAATCTCTAATCAAAGAAGTCCTGAAATTCAAATCAACTAGTCACTTGTAATTTTTTTCACCTGAAAATTATGGCATTTAAAATATTTACATTTGGGGGCTGAAGAGGCAGCTCAGAGGTTAAGAACACTGACTGCTCTTCCAGAGGACCTGGTTCAATTCCCAGGAACCACATGGCAGCTAACAAGTGTCCTATTCCAGAAGATCTGATGCTCTCTTCTGATTTCATGGGCACAAGGTATGCACACAGTGCACTTTACATGCATGCGAGCAAATCAGCCACACACAAAATAAAAATAAATCTTTAAAAAAATTTACATTTATTTGGTATATATGTATAAACAAAATGTGGAAAGAGAACACCTTGTAGGTTTCAGTTCTCCTCTGAGACAGAACTCAGAACATTAGGCTAATGAGTGAGTGTCCTTATTCACTGAGCCATCTTGCTGGCCTGGCATTTGCCTTTGGGTCTTGCTTAATTGTCTATGACTGAACCATATGCAAAATTAAAACTTCCTATAATTTATACAAAGCTAAGCTTTCAAATAATCTGTTCCTGCCCTAAAGGCAAAGTGGGCACATAAGGGGAAATGTGGCAATTTTTTGAAAATATATGTACCCAATTTTATTTTGCAACTCTTGACACTGATTTTTCTGTTTAGTCTGTCATAGGAGGGCAGAGCTTGGTCCTCTCTGCAGTGAAGGTCACTTTTTTTTTTTAAGATTTACTTATTTATTATATATACAGCATTCTGTCTGGATGTATGCCGGCAGGCCAGAAGAGGGAGCCAGATCTGATTATAGATGGTTGTGAGCCACCATGTGGTTGCTGGGAATTGAATTCAGGACCTCTAGAAGAGCAGCCAGTGCTCTTAACCTCTGAGCCATCTCTCCAGCCCCATGTGAAGGTCACTTTTAAGTCTTAAATAAATGTACACAGGGGCTAATGTTAAGTCTGGTTCTAGTTCTACTTCTCAAGTTCATATTTTGGAGAAAGAGTCTCTTTACATACCCCTGAACTCACTATGTAGACCAGGCTGACCTCAAACTAACAGAGATCCACCTGCTTCTGCCTCTTGAGTGCTGCGATTAAAGGCGTGCGCCACCACACGCAGCTCAAACTCTTTATTTTTAACAGTTTAAAAAGTCTCTAGCCATGTACCGGCATTTGATCACAAGAGTAGCTAAAAACTTAGACATGCTCTGCAACTCAAAAAAAAAAAAAAAACCACTTGGAAAATTTCTACCTCCTATTTTGATTCTGCTTAAAGTAACTACTAGGTTATAGGGTTGTGGCAAACTTCCAGGTGTGTATAGGCCAAGAACATTTCCTTTGCTTAAAACACAACTGATGGCACGCTGGAGAAAATAAGACTAGCATTTCAGAACCAAGCCTTTCGCCAATGAAGCAAGTCCACAGAACACATGATTCACAGACAGTACTCACTTGGAAAGTGGCACTGACCACTCTAACAATTACATTACTCTGGTTGGCCCATTTCCCGCTATGAGAAAGAACATTCCATTTGGCCTTTTTCTTTGTTGTATAATCTCTGTTGTTTAGGTTATGATGTCATTTGGCAGCAATCTTCAGATGTTAGCTAGACATGGTTATTAATGCAGCTGGCCGATTCCATCTCAAAACAATGCAACCATGTAGAATGGAGTCTGGACTTCTTAAAATCATGGCCAAGGAGTTGCTTTAAATGGATTCTATGAATATTATCAAAAACTGTTAGGAGTTTTCAGAAGAAAGGAGATTAAGGTAAAAGCATTGTTCATAAACCATAGCAGTTAGGAGAAAAAAAAAACACCTCTTCCCAAGAGACCAGAAACAGATTTTATTTTCTGAGCTAGTCAGCATCTGATGAGATTAGCTGACACAAACAGTCTGTGATGTATGTGTGTGTGCACACGTGTGCATACGTGCATGAAGAGGCAGGTATGATATAGCTCAGAGATGGGCTTGGATAGAATGCTGACACTAAGTTACACTAAACAGAATACTGAAAAACAAATGATTCTTTTATCTATTTATATCTTGAAGGATTAGAACATATAAAATCAATGAAGGAAGGTAGTTGGGGAGACAAATTGATTACCGCACCTAAAACATTAAATATTAATGGAGTTATTTGTTACATGCTGTCTAGTCTCAACAAACTCACTGTTGACTACGGAAAACATAAATACGCTACACTGTGATAATCACAACGACATGCTGTGGTATTGAGATGGCAGAGAGGTAGTATCGCGTAAGGCCTCCAAGGAGAGGGCAATCCGGGTTATAGGATGCAAGGTACATAAAGACAAGAAGGAATGTTAGGCAAAGGCACGTATAGGCACTGAAGTGGGACACAATGTATGTTTGTACTAGAATTGCCAGAGAAGATAAACAATACATGAGCCTGGAGATCAAGACTGGTCTTACACTACAGTAAAGAATTTAATTCTACAAACAGTAAACAAAGGTTGCTAAGTAGGGAAGTGACATCAGATGTAAAAGATCCATCTTTGGCTACATTCTGGAACATGAATCACCAGAGAGTAAGGTAGAGAGTCCTAATGGTCATCAAGTATACAGCTGCAATAATCTTGGCCAAAGATACACAGGTACAAAGTATGGGAATCTTATTTTGTGAAGTCAGTCTCTATAGCTGCTAGGCGCTCTAAGTGGCTGGTCCTGGTTTATACCTATACACACGGAACAGGACGGACAATGAATCACCTTACTGCTTTTCTTGTGTTGTTTCCTAAGAAGTCTGTGACAATCCTGTGAGATAAGAGGGGAAAAACTTTTATTTTTGTGGTGGCATAAAAAATAATGGTTTTAAGTTTCTCCTTTTTAGTGGTGTTTTTGACTTGTTATAGTTAGCCAGATGGTGAAGACTAGATGTAAGATGATATCTAGAGGGATTAAAGAGGCTGTCAAAGGAAGACAAAAGCATCAAACATACTCCAGTAATCATATTTGAGGACATATGATATGTAAAAATTTTAATCTCAGTACTATTTCATTATATTCTAAGATGAATTTTATTGATTCTAGGTTCACTGCTCCCCATATTAACATCTATGGAACTGTGATGTAACATGATGGCTGTGAGAGAAAGAACTTGTGTTAGTAAACTGACAGCAATGTCTGTTTCATTTCCTCTTCTTAGTGGTGCTTTGGGTTTGACAGTTAAGTTACACAGATGTAAAACTCTGACCACTGTATTTTCCCTTGGTAAAGTTTCCTCAGTTAGGTCAGGTGGTGTGGGAAGGCCTTCTGTATATGTGCTGCTTTTATTGGTTAATGAATAAAGAATCTGCTTTGGCTTGTGATAGGGCAAAATAGTGCTAGGTGGGAAAACCAGACTGAATTCTGGGAGAAAGTAGGCAGAGTCAGTGAGATGCTATGTAGCTGCCACCAGAGGAGACAGATGTGGGAACTTTGTCAGTAGGCCATGACCTCATGGTGATGCACAGATTAATAGAAATGGCTTGATTTAAGATATAAGAGTTATCTAGAAATATGCATAAGCTAATAGGCTAAGCAGTGTTGTAATTAATACAGTTTCTGTGTGAATATATTGGGTTAGGGCAGCCAGGAATGAATGAACATCCTCTGCCAACAGTCAGGGTTGTAGATATGAGACTTCCACCAGCTTAAAAATAAATACATAACTTACATAAATACATATAAGATTTTAACACTGCAAATATCACAATGCAATGGGCCATAATAAACTTTAAACTGTATTATAAATTAGAAAAAAAAACCCATGCAGACTTAGTTCAAATCACTGCAGTTAAAGAAGTAAGCTGAAGTCCATGCTACATTAGTGCTAAGTTGTGTTGTTTTTACATAGCAAAGACAAGTCTTTTTCCAAAATCTCTCTGAAATCAAGTAATTTTGTCTTGGTTTTGCTTTGATATACAGCCTTGCTACATAGCTGTGGGTAGCCTCGAACTTGCTATGTAGACCATGTGCAATAATCCTCTCCAGTGTTGGAGTTACAGGTGTATGTAACTGTGGCTTTCCTCAAGTAAATTTTTATAGATCCAGAAATTATATTTTGTCCAAATGTATATTTAACAGTTTTTAATAGTAAAATTGTTGCATGTTAACATCGACTTTAATATGACACAATTCTAACTATAAGCAAATGGACATGGAATTTTTATCTTTAGACTTTTGAGGTGTATTAGTATTAATAAAAATTCATGTGCTTTTAATATGAGATATTTTACAATTTTGAGTCTATATTTATTCTTTTATTTTTTATATAATACAGTATACATGTAAAGATCAAAGATTAAGTTAGGAAATTGGTCTTCTATCATGTGGGTTCAGGGGATAAAACTCAGGTCAACATGGTAGGCTGGCAGCAAGTGCCTTTCTCTTTTAAACCATTGCACCAACCAGGTCATAAAGTTTTATTCAAATAAGAAATTCATATTCAGCTGGGCAGTGGTGACACACTTTAATCCCAGCACTTGGGAGGCAGAGGCAGGAAGATCTACGAGTTTGAGGCCAGCCTGGTCTACAGATTGAGTTCTAGGATAGCCAGGTATACACAAAGAAACCCTTTCTTGTAAAACCAAAAAAAGGGTGAAAATAACAACAACAAAACCCAAACAAACCAACTAACCTCCCCCACCAAAAGAAATTCATACTTAATAAAAATTAAGCCTCTTGTATATAGTTAGTTTATGTGTGTGTGTGTGTGTGTGTGTGTGTGTGTGTTTGCGCATTTACTAGTGGAAGTCAGAGGTTGATGTCTTGGGTTTCTTCCTTAATCCACCTTAGTTTTTGAGACAGGGATTTTCACTGTTGTTTCTGTTAGACTGGCTAGTCAGAGAGTCCTTGGGATCTGCCTGTCTCTGTTCTCCCAGTGTTGGGGTTACAGATTATGCTGCTATGCTTGACTTTTATGTGGGTACTAGGGATACAAACTCAGGATCTCATACTTGTATGGCAGGCAGTAAGCTGCACCCAGTGAGTCATCTCCCACACAGTTTATACCCTTTTGAACCATTCTAAGGATTTCTTTGAAGTACAGCACTAGAATAAGTTTGATGTTCCACTTTATGATTATTGGCTTTATATTATCTACCCATTATGACTGCTGGACCATGGCATTTTTGACCATCCTCCTTGGTTAGAAGGGGTGGTCTATCAGGAGGTGGCAACACTGTATTGGCCATCCTCCTTGGTTAGAAGGGGTCTATCAGGAGGTATGGCAACAGTGTATTGGTCATCCTCCTTGGTTAGAAGGGGTCTATCAGGAGGTATGGCAACACTGTATTGACCATCCTCCTTGGTTAGAAGGGGTCTATCAGGAGGTATGGCAACAGTGTATTGGTCATCCTCCTTGGTTAGAAGGGGTCTATCAGGAGGTATGGCAACAGTGTATTGGTCATCCTCCTTGGTTAGAAGGGGTCTATCAGGAGGTGGCAACACTATTGGAGAAGGGTTGTTGACAGGAGAGGTAAACTAACATGTTCCTTTTGTAGTTCTAGGTCCCACATGGAGAATCCTAGCTGGTCCCGTCTCTAACTTCACTCAGGATGGGGCTCCTGGGATAGCAGCTGTTTCCAGCTGCACATTTTCCTTTCATCTATCATGGGCTCGTAAGCTGCAGCTGCCTGGCACCTGCTCTCTTTGGCTTTTACAGAGGGAGAAATTATTTGAGAAGGAAATCCCTGAGCTCTGGACCATTACACATATAAAAGAAGTCATGAAACCTATGTATAATTTTAGCAGGGGAGAAAGAAAACAATTCAACAAGTTGTTATAAATTTTGGTTAAGTTCAAAATTCTTATGTGATTTTTTAACATTCTCAACCTTTATCAAAATGCATACCCTGCTTCTTTAGTGAAACATGTTACCTACCTTTGCCATCTCAATATTAGTCTTTCTCCTGGCAAATATGACACATATCTGTGGTAACTCTATTGTTTTCCCTGCCTCAGTTTCACAAAGACACACCAAAGCTTACTAATGTTTCTCCAGATGCTCCAGTGGAGACTTGGAGAAAATACAACATTCATTTCTCGAACAAGGAAGAGGCTACTGCTGGTGAAGACATGACTAAATGATAAAGAAAATGTCATTGTAGCCCAGAGGGATTGTATTAGATCAGTCTGCATCTAGCTAGCAACTTTAGTCACAAGGGAAAGCCTAATAGTGTTAGATAGCCATGATAACATCTGATTATGCCAGAGATGTGGACGAAAGGGGTATCTTCACAGTTTATAACTGGAGGTTGAATGTTATTTTGGGAAGAAAGGAAAAGGAAGCAGTATAAGGATCATACAAACAAAAGAAAGGTCACCATTATTTTCTGTTTTGATTACCATATTGTAGGGAAAGCTTGTCTTCTAAAAACAGTTGGAAACAAGAGTGGTGATTCTTTTTAAAAAAAAGACCTAATGGCGGAGGATTCAAAGGGAAAGTAGGCGAGGAAAGCTGACCTGGTCTCCAACACAAAAGTCTTAAGACAGAGTGCCAAAGTATACCAGACTCAAAATAATGGTATGAGAGACGCAGAAAGTCTACATAAGTACAACACCCCACTAAGATAGTGATGCCCAAGAGAAGTACCTGTCTCTCCCCAGAGACTGTCAAAACTGTTGATCTGAGCTCGCTCCACTTCCTCTTCATCTTTTTCTGGAAGATCAAGTAGGTAGGAGACAATCTGAAACAAGAACTCACGTCAGCTCACTGCAGGTGACAAGCTGTGCTGCTGGCACTAATCTGGGAGCTCTGGAAGACAATCCTCCAAGCACCACTAACTTTCTTAAGTACAAAAGAAATCAGTTTTGATTTTCTCAAAGAAACCTCCAACTGTTCTGATGGAAAGCTGTCCTATCAGATAGAGTTTACATTTTTTCTTTAACATAATCCATACAGCATGTGATTTAAAAATTACATATTCTTATTTAAGCTAATGACAATACGAACTCAGGAAAGAAACATGGAAAAAATTGAGGCCTATATCTCTTTAAAGTGATTATTATCTTTTTTCCTCTCAGAAGTATGAGGGCTGTCTGTGAGGTGGGAGGGAGAATGACTGACTGTAAACCACAAACAAAGGTGGCAGCTGTTTCCAGGACTCTGACTGTACTGGGAGTTAAAAGACTTTCTCTAGATGATACAAATTTCAGTTTGGCTTCATATTCCCTTGGTGAGAGCTCATGTCAGCTGTGAGGATTGCTGCTTCACTGGAATATCCCCTTGCAGTGGGATGGGCTGGTGAGTAGTGGCCCACGCAAGCAGATTCTAAAATTTTCAGAAATTTTACAAGTTGATTGTTAAAAAAGTCAGTCATTTATTAAAATTTGAGTAACAAATAAATTATATGAAAAACAAAGGTTTAAGTACTTAAACTTGGACTGGGTACATAGCTCACTGGTAAGAGTATTTTCCTAGAATGTGTGATATTCTGGATTTGATCCCACCACCACAAAAAACAAATAACAAACAAAAAATGCCCCTCGACTCTTAAAATTTCTGAATTATTTAACTATGCCCTATTATTATTATTATCTGTGCTATGTTAGTTATTTATATTTATTGTATCTGTATGGCTGAAACATTGTCACCATGTGCAACTGTTCATTTCTCCCCACCTTCCTGTTCAGTGGTGCAGCTCTGGCAGTCTGAAGTCAGCCATAGTGGGAATAGTTACAAACTTTATATACCAATTTTTGGTCTAGAGCTAACCCTGAAATGTTTCTCAGTTTAGTCAGCAGAGCTTGCATAAAGGTGAGAGATAGTTTGATAGTAAATCAAATATCAGATTTAATGGCAGTAAAATTATTGGGAAAAAGAGTAAATTAGATGAAACTCCACTTGAAACATCATAGTTAAGTTACAACCACAGGTTAGTTACAGATTCAGATTTGGCCAAAGCCAACATTCAATTAACCATTCAATTGAGAACACTGTTTATTAAATCATGTAACTCACGCTTTACAATGGTAAAGATAACAGTAAACTTAAGCATTTTTGTGCTTCCTAGTTATACTCCTCTCCTTTCCTCATGGTCAGTTATTTAACATTTTACACAATACTAACATTTCCATTTTTGACACAGTTACTAATAATGTAGAGAATACCATTTCTATGGTGTTAATTATTTACAGAGCATCCTTCATAACAGTCTTGTAAAAAGATTTAAGTAACTTTATGGATGAAAAATTAGGGTTCTAAGACATTAAGAAAACTGTAAGATCTAGAGGATCAAAACCGATGCTTCTGAGGTTCTGAGGGTTATGAACCTTTCTGTCCAACGATATCTGACCATATGTTCACAAGTCAGTAACCCTTCTGTGTCTTAGTGTCACACTCTTAGGGGTGAAAGTATGGGAGGAACTGTGTGAGATAATTTCCAAACTCCTTTCTGACTCTCAAGTTTGTTCCATGCACATAATTCTAGGTACCATGGTATTTGAGTAGTGTTTTGTAGAGTTTAATTCCCTTATTCTTCATAATAGTGATTAAAATCTTCACACCTATTTGGCTGGTAATTTTGTAGCATGCATGCTCTCCCCACCCCAGTTTCCTAGGTCTTTTAATACATAACTTGGGGAAAAAAATCCTATCACCTTCTCTTACCTCAGTGTAACCCATGCTGGCTGCAGCAATGAGGGCCTGCTGGATGGCATGACTCTTCTTAAACACTCCTTGCTGCTGGCCCGCCATTGTCCAGTCACACTGAATCAGAAACTTGACAACCTCTAGATGACCCCGTAGAGCAGCATGGACCAAAGCACACTGCCCATTCTTATCCAAGTGATCTACCTAAGGGAAGAGAAGAGAGACTTGTATGAACAAAGACTGGTTGCTGTAGTCTAACCTAGTCACGCTGACCTACTGCATGTGTCTACATCATCCTTTTCCCACTCTCTGAACTTAGTGGATATTTTCTACTCAGGGAGATTAGAAATGATCTCCAAGTCCCCTGGGCATCCCCCTGTGGAGAACTTCTTTCTCCATAAAATGAGGTAAGGTTTTTGTTTTCACATTTAAAGAAAAATAAAACAAAACCCTCGGTTGAAGCTGAGGTAGTTAGTTCTCTTTGCCCTTAATAGTTCTTTTCAGACCAAGACTCGAGAGATCCATGACCCTACAAAAATTATCCATAGTGCTCCAAAGAAGAAATGCCTTGTGTCGTGAGTCATTCAGTGGACCACTGAACCTTGGCAGAAATGGCTTCCTCTTCCAGCAGGAGGGCAGAATGTCAAAGATTTGACCTAAATGGCTAGAGGCACTCGAGATTAAGCTCCAAAAGCAGTTTTATAATTTCAGTGTTGGTTCAAAGTTTAGGTTGAAAGAAAGGCTGATTATGATCCATCTACCAGAAGGTCTTTAGACAAAAGTTTCCAATAAGAATGTGGTTATCAAGTCAGGTGGTGGTGGTGCACGCCTTTAATTCCAGCACTGAGGAGGCAGAGGCAGGTGGATCTCTGTGAGTTTGAGGACAGCCTGTTCTACAGAATGAGTTCCAGGACAGGCTCCATAGCTACACCAAAACACTGCCTTGAAAAAACAAAACAAAACAAACACATAAACAAAAAAGAATGTGATTATCTGTCTAGGACACTTAGAACATCTGAACCTACTTTTTGTTTCTGATTCTCCCACTGACTTTGCTTCCACCCAGTGATTCACCCAACAAATGCTAACTGAATGTTAATAAGTGCAAGCACTCATAAGATAAAAAGGAGGAAAATAAATTCTACTCTCAAGATTTTCAAATAAGGTAGGGGGGAGATGTGACCAAACCTGTCTTAAAAAAAAAAAGAGTAGATAACAAGTAAGTAGATAACAAGTAAAAGCACAATGATTTATTATTATTTTGCATGTTATATGCATAGTTGTGTAGGTGTTACATACCTGTGCATGCACATGTGGATGTTGGATGTCTTCCTTACTTGCTCTCTACCTTATTTTTTGAGACAGGGTCTCTCGCAAGACCTGGCGCTCACTGTTTTAGTTTAGCTAACTAGACAGAAAGCCTTCCACCAGTGGTGGGGTTACAGATGTGAGTCACTGCCTCTAGCTTTCACATGGATGCTAGGATTTGAACTCAGATTCTCATGCTTATCAAGCAAGCAGTGTTCTGACTAAGCATCTCCCCAGCTGCTAAAATTAATCCTGAATACAATCAGGAACAGATACAGCAGAAAGTCTTTCTCAACTGGCTGAGATAGGAACTGATTGCCTTATTTTAGGTTTTTATGGTAGGTCCCTAAAAGAGGAGTTTGTAAGGTTGAAAGCATGAATATTTTAAAATACCAGACCAAGAAATCCAGATTTTAATCATCAGTTAGTGTTTATGCTCAGAACTGTGTCTGTAAAAACTAAGGATAAATGGAATTCTCATTCTGAATAGAAGGCTGATTCCAGGGCTGAGGTAGTAATGGTAAAAGAAGAGGCTGTAACATTTTGTGGTACAAAAGAAAAGTTGTACTAAAAAAACTTAGGAACCAATTTGAAGTAATGGCCAATTCTGGGACAATCTGACTAACAAAATGAATAATAATGGTAATGGATTGCAGATTATAGAGTAAAATAAACATCCATGAGTCCATAGTGATACAAATACATAATGAGTAAGTATGGATAAATACATGGGGGAGTAGGGACAAGGCTTCACTATGTATCTAAAGTTGCTTCTGAATTCATGACCTCCTGCTTAAATTTCCCAAATGCTAGGATTCACAAGCACACACCATCATGCTCAGTTTGAGACAGCTCTTCTTTACAATGGAATCCTATCAATAAATAAGGAAAGGATGGAAATAGAAAATCACCCATTAAACAAGCATCATAGCCATAACTTCACTCAGTAAAAATCAAGAGTAGATTTTAATACAAGTAAACAAAAGTGTGATGAGCAACAACAAATGTGTTTATCAGGTCTCAAACCACCTTCTTGAAAGATTATTTTTCTTAATTACAAAGAGGAAAAAGTAGTTTCAGAGTTACAACTTGGAAGACAGTACCTTTAATCAAGTGATAGAGATTATCATCTATAATAAGACGTGTGGACACTATGTAGCTCGTGTACACATTTCAATAAAGGGGTAGAGTCACCTCTGTGCTATCCTTACACAAAATGAACAAATGGAAATATAATGAGTTGTTTACGCAATGTTTTGGTAAAGGCAAAAGAGACACAGATATCAAAGGGTCTTTAGCATTAGTACTTTCTTGTTAGGCAAGAGTACAGGCCAGTGTAGGAAAGAACATTGTCTATGACAGATGTTCACTGAGACAGACACTTTCTTCTTTCCTCCTTTCTTAAAAAAATTGATGGCCTTTCTATATATCCCAGACTGACTTTGAATTTATGATCCTCTTGTCTCAGTCTCCCAAGTCCTGAGGTTATAGAGGTACAATAGCACACCTTGATTTTAGCTTAATCTTACTAATACCAAAACATAGAGGAAGTGATAGGATTTTGAAAAGAGAATGAACAGTGAAACCATTTGCTCTAGGAAAACAATAAAAAACAAGTAGAACAATGGCATGGTGGTGTAAAGACAGAGAAGATTCAAGGACCTAGCTAGGATATGAGCTTATATCAAGAATAACATCAGGGAGCCGGGTGGTGGTGGCGCACACCTTTAATCCCAGCACTCGGGAGGCAGAGGCAGGTGGATCTCTGTGAGTTCGAGGCCAGCCTGGTCTACAAGAGCTAGTTCCAGGACAGGCTCCAAAGCCACAGAGAAACCCTGTCTCGAAAAAAAAAAAAAAAAGAATAACATCAGGACCAGATATTTTCTCTCTAGAAGCTCCATTCAAACAAAGGGGACATTGTTATAGGTAGGTAATCTGTGTCACAGTAACATCTAAGACTCTGTGACTTCATTGAGAATCCCAAGTTTCATGTCCCAAAGGAGTCTCAGGAGTATCACTTTCTTCTCTGGTGACAGTACTGAATATCTCAAAATGAGGTTGCACATATACTTAGGTTTTACTGTGAAACCACCAACATTCTTAGTTTTTATGACAATCAAAATACTGCAAGGCTACAATTTTCCTCAGTGGCCTACATTTCGGAAGCCAATGGTTTTCTTTTACCAGTATTTTGAAATTGAATTCTTCTATATCAGTGTCTTGGAAAATATTATAAAGCAAACATTTTGGGGGCTGAAGTGGGGGCTTACTGGGAAGAGTCTTGCTCTGCAGGTGTGAGAGGCTGACCTTAATCCCTAGCACCCGTGAAAGCCACGGCCGTGTACCTGCAATACCAATGTTAGTGGGTACACACAGGAGGGTCCCGTGAAAGCAGGCCACGGCCGTGTACCTGCAATACCAATGTTAGTGGGTACACACAGGAGGGTCCCGTGAAAGCAGGCCACGGCCGTGTACCTGCAATACCAATGTTAGTGGGTACACACAGGAGGGTCCTGGGAGCTTACTAGGCAGCTAGCCTAGTTGAAAAGTGAAGCTTCTGGTTCAATGAGAGATTCTTTCTTAAGACAATATGGTAGAAAATGATAAGAAGTCGTATTCTGGTCTCTACATGTGTGTACCTGTGTGCATGCATCCACACATTCATGTATATATTCCTTCACACCACATAAAAAAGTAACATATTTTGGAAATGTTTCCAGAGAACTGAAATGTGCTAACAAACACTTTGGGTGCCCTTGGCCAGTCCGAGTGGATCTTTTCCATCTCTAGGATGGGGGTCTTCAAAGATCTTCCGTAACTTTGTACCTAATGTTTCCTTTTATACACGAAAGCCTAGGGTGTGCAGGCACTGTGCAGTTCAGACCTCCCACTCAGCTAATTGCTCCTTGCTTCTTTTCTGTATTTTGTTAGAAAGAGGCTTCTTCTGTGTTCAGTAGATACATTCTGGGTTGCTAGGTAGGGATTTTTGAGGTTGCTGATAAATACTGTCTTACAAGTCCTTCTCAAAGACTTTAAAACCGTGTTCTGATGCAGTATGCATTGGTAAAGCCATTAGGGCAAACACTGGAAATATGAGCTCAGTGAGCCCTCCCTTTGATATACTCCATACCAGGGATGGGTGCACCTAGATTGCTGAGGTAGCAGATGAGTTAAAAAAGACAACATTGGGAGGAAAGGAAAAGAGGAGAGGAGAAAAGTGGAGAGGAGAGGAAAGGAGAGGAGGGGAGAAGAGCAGCAGCAGAGTGGGCAGCAGTTACCTTGGCCCGTTTCTTGCACAGCAAGACCACGATGCTCAGAAACCCTGCTGCTGCAGCATAACCCAGAGGAGTCAGGCCACTCTCAGAAGAGGCATCCACATTGGCCCCAAATTCCAAAAGCAGGGCCACCATTTCTGTGTAACCAAGGTGAGACTGGACACACAGGATTGGAGCATTATTTAAAACCTCTGTCCGGTAATTAATATTGGCACCTCCCAAAATTAGCAGTCTGCTGACCTAGAAACAGAAACAAGAATCAGACAAATATCAGTCATACCTGTTTAGTCATCTTTTCTACTGTAGTGTCCAGTAGCATTTAGGAGCTATCTTTTTTCTTCTTCATTTGTTCCCTTTTGAATATTCTGCTTTGGAAAATAATGTAAAGCATTTCTTTTATATAATCTGCTTACTTGCTAGTGTGAGTGATCACATACTAAGTGCTGAATATTGGCTTACATAAGTGAATTCTTGACTTAAAAAGTTCCTCTCCAGATAGAGGTGACCTGAGATCAATTTACCCTTCAGAACCTTTAGCAGAGCCTGAGCTCAGGCACCAACCAGCTATAAAACAGCCTCAGTCCTCAGTTACCAGAATAAAATATAGCAATTTAAAGTACATTAAAATTTCTAAAAGGCTATTCATTAGGAAATAATCCAAGGCAAGTCAGAGATCAACTAAACACCCTTATAATTATATTTTCCAGTCAATTCTTCAATCTATTTGCAGTTTGTGTTTACCTTTATATTTGGAGTGTAGAGATTTCGTAAAGATGCCAATGCCATAGAAAGACCTTCTGTGCTATAGGAGATCCAGAGACCTTGGAGGATGGAGGATGATACACCAACTTTTTTACTCAAACCCTGAAAAAGAAAAATAGAGACAATTAAATTATTAGTAAAAATAATTTTTGTTAGACAAAGTCTTTTTATGTAGTCCTGGCTGTCCTGCAACTTGTTATAATGTAGACCAGATTGATCTCTGACTCACAGAGATCTATCTGCCTCTGTCTCTCAAGTCCTGGATTAAAGGTGTATGCCACCACACTCAGTGAGATAATTAAATTATTAACCCAGCTAAAAAGTATCATCGGTAGTGAGTGAGTGGCCCTTAAGTTTTTGGTACTAATGAATGAGTGTAGAGTTTCATTTTAATAATGTTCATATACTGCAAAGCTGATAGGGACAAAGACTAGTTTTACAGAAACATAGTAACAAACTGTCTCTAGTAGTAGATCACTTAACTTTATTTTGCTCTATATCTGAATATAATTTATTTTCCTATTAGCTTTCTTAAGTAACTTAAGTCACTAAAATAATACTCTGACAGATAATTTGATCCTTGATCTTCATTTCATTTTCTTCCTGAACATTTGGAAAAATTATAGTTACTTAGCCTCCTTTGGATCTAGGTGGATCACATGACTCAACTCTAGCTAATAAAATCTGGGCTTTAGTAAAATGCCTTGTTCAGGCTGGCTCCCAATCCTGCTGTGTGTTTCTGCAGATTTTCTACTGTTTCTCTTAACAGTAGGTACAGAGGATCCAATGAAGAATTCTGAGGCCTAAGGTGATTTCTGAACTACTACACAGGAGGAAACTGCACAAATGATCTGCACTAGACTACACTGTAAGGGAGAAACAAATAATTCAGTCTTAAAATTGCCTGGTGGTTAGACACTTTCTGCTAAGCATCTTGCTCTTCTGCCAAAGTATGAGTGAATTAAACAGAAAATCTCAAGGGCAGGAACATAGTAGCAATAAAATTTGGGAGCTTGCACTTCTTTAATCCTGTCATTCGGGAGGCAGAGGTATGTGGATCTCTGAGTTTGAGGCCAGCGTGGTTTACAGAGTGAGTTCCAGAACAGCCAGGGCTACAGAGAATGCCTGCTTTGGAAAAAAAGTTGGGGAATTAAGTGATCTGAGGAAGAATGTTTTGAAAAAAAATGTATGCTACTTCTGCTTGCTTTGCTCCTTGAAATGTAAGCTGTTCTATTCATTTGATATACTATGGAAAGGAACATTTACAAAGGGATATTTGTTGTTTATGGAAATAAAGTTACCTAACAAAACATCAAGTCACAGCCTCTCCATAGAAGGCTGAGACTCTTATTTCCACAGAGGGAATTTGCTGAGGGATAATGCTCTTGCACACTGTAAAGATTTGTCACTCATATTAGTTTAATAAAATGCTGATTAGCCTGGCTTAGGCAGGGCGACCAGATGAAGAGAATTCTGGAAGAGGAAAAGCAGAGAGTCAGTCACCAGCTGGACACAGAGGAACCAAGATGAGAATGCCTTACTGAGAAAAGGTACCAAGCCATATGGCTAAACATAGATAAGAATTATTGGTTAATTTAAATTATAAGAGCTAGTTAATAATAAGCCTGAGCTAATGGGCCAAGCAGTTTCTAATTAATGTAAGTCTTTGTGTGTTTATTTGGAACTGAATGGCTGTGGAACCAGGTGGAATAAAAACTTCATCTACAGGAATTCTTCTAGAGAAAAGGTGCAAAGACAATGCCACAGGAAGCCAGATCTGTGAACATTGTCAAAAGACTTTTCTGGCAAAGATGTCTTTTTTCTTTCTGTAGGGATATTGTGATGGCATAAAAATGAAATATATATAAATATGTATATAAACACACACATATTTTAAAGAACAGTTTATGAGTACACTGCATGAGAGGAGTGGGCAGGGCAGCAGCTAAAGTACTGCCTTCAGTTTAAATAAACATTCAGATTTTAATTCTTATTTCTTATGGTATAGTATCTATATGCTTATGTTCCAGCACTCAGGAGGATTAAAGAGGAAGATTCAAGACTTGCTTGGGCTACACAGTAAAACTCTGTCTCAACTTAAAAAGAATCAAAGTCAAATTAGGTTATTTATTTTTAATTATTTTTTTAAATTTAAAAGTTTATTTTTTTTGATAATTTGATATAGTACTGTATTTATATCATTTCCAAACACTCTTTCCACTTCAGTTCTTCCCATGCCCATCACTTCAAGTTCATGATTCTTCTGTAATTGCTACATCACACACAACACACACACACACACACACACACACACACACACACACACACACACACACACACTCACTCATGTTCTACTGAGACCATTTAGTGTTGCTCCTATCTATGTGTAGGGCTGACCACCTGCACTGGATAATCTATTAGGAATTCATCCCTGAAGAAGACTGGTTTCCACTCTCTCAGCAGTCACTGATTTTTCATATATATATGTGGGGCCTTGTGAAATTTTCCTTGTTCAAACTGGTACACTGACTGGTGTTGCCACTAAGCAGGTCTTTGTTTAAGCAACCAAACTGTTGAGTGTTCATGGGTGCAACGTCCCTATCATGTCTAGAAGACACTAACAACAGGCATCCTGTTGTTTTCTGGCTCTTAGAATCTTTCTGTCCCCTTTTCTGCAATGTCTTATAAGTGGATTTTTTTTTTCCTTTTGAGACAGGGTCTCATTCATGTTTTTCCTGTTGGCTAAAACTCACTGTGTAGCAGGAATAATCTTGAACTTCTGATCCTCCTGTCTTTTAGTGACCAAGTCTGGGAAGAGGAAGATCAAGGAACGAGAGAAGAAGGAAGAGGACTTCAGGGACCAGTCCCTCCAGCCACCCAGTTACACATCAAGCCATAGAATAAGAAGTAAGATAGCTTTGCAGAAATAGAGAAAGGTAAAAGCCCAGAGGCAAAAGATAGATTAGATAATTTAAGAAAAGCTGACTAGAAACAAGAAAAAGCTAAGGCTGGGCATTTATAAGAAAGAATAAACCTCCATGTGATTTATTTGGGAGCTAGGTGGTGGGCCTCCAAACAGCAAAGAGTAAAAAACAACCAATCACGGCCAAGTGCTGGGATTACAGGCATACAATCCTCATAGTTGTGGGCCCCCCAAACAGCAAAGAGTAAAAAACAACCAATCACGGCCAAGTGCTGGGATTGCAGGCATACAACCCTCATAGTTGTGGGCCCCCCAAACAGCAAAGAGTAAAAAACAACCAATCACGGCCAAGTGCTGGGATTGCAGGCATACAACCCTCATAGTTGTTTATTATGTGTTTCACTGAACCCAGGGCTTCATGCAAGCTAGGCAAGCACTCTACTGGTCATATCCCTAACCTGGATTAAAAGAGAAGAAAGTGTCTCTAATGACACAACTTTGTCAAAGTGACTGCCTGTGTCTAAATATTCTCAACATGAAACGTGCATCTAGACAAAATGAGCAATGAGGATGCTAATCACCTCTTCCCATTCTTTTATTTCATCCTATCCAGATTACAGAGGATGAACAAGAGGATGAAACATATGAGTTGGGTCAAATCTTGGTAGAGAGGACCAATGGGATTTCAAACACAATGCCTCTGGCAGGGTGAAACAGAATCTAGTTTAAAGCCCTCACACTACAAGGAAATTATTGTTCCTTTGATCCTCTTCCACTACTTAAAAATGGCTACTTAATTTAGAAATTATCCATATCATTTGCAGCCTTAAGGAGTTCTGTTCTGAATCTTTCCACTAGAGTTGTCATCTAGTTGCCAAATATTGGTTACACTGAAAGGAAGATGGGCAGACAACAGCATTTAATACATCTAATTGGTACTTTTTTTAGAAATTCTTTTAATTTGTGCTAATAAAAGGGATATCAATTGCAAGTTTCTTATTTGGCTAATTAGTTAATATGCAAACACACATAAAAATCATGCAGCACGCCTATCACTAAGTTATTATGATTGCTTATTTTGACACATGAGATCAGATATTTTTAGAGTTCTTTTTGAAAGAATCCCAAAGCTACTCAGTAAGCTTTAGAGTTCCATTATTATAGGGTTCATCTTCATTTTAGAGCCTAGAAAACCAGGAAATATAGCTCCAACTCCCAATTTGGGCCTCAGTTTCTTGATTTAGAATATGTATAGGCTTCAACAAAACCTTTGAGGAACAATATACTACACTGACAACTTGATAGAAAAATTATCAGAAAGTATTAGTATCAGCAGAAACATTTAGCAGTGAGCCCCTAATATGTAGATTAGTGTGAACTTACACTAATAATAATAGTGAGTAACAGAGTAAATACTTGTGAGCTATTATTTATAGATAATTTACATTGGTATAGATTTTTATATATTGATGCAAATTTAAATTATATTTGTTATACTGAATATGCTCCTATTTCTGTTTATAATATTTGTATACTTATGCAAAGTTATTTTGTCTTATTATATGCATGCATATTTCTACCTCTGTTTAAGACATTTTGTATATTGATACAATTTTAGGATATATTTATCACATTGCACTATACATTTTTACTTCTGACCAAGCTACTTATACACTGCTTACATTTTGAGGTCATTGTCCTCATTTGTTGCACAGTTGTTCAAAGATTGTTTAATATTCTAATATGAAGTTTTAGTCTTTAAGCTATATAGGTATTAAGAATTATAGGTCAATAGTCATTCATATTTGTCATACTTATAGTTAGACTAATCAGGTTCTTTAGCTACATAGAGATTGTATTCCACATAGATAGGTAATCTTTAACCACTTCAAAGAACTGTAAAATATGGCATTTAAATAACTTAGGGTTCTTTTGACGTGAGACATGACTAGGGAATGCTGACCACCGAAGACACTACATATGGAGCTTGTTTTCTTCTTGGCAAAAGTGGCCTTTGGGCAAAGAACTGCCCATGCCTTGACCACTGACAAAATGCATGGTGTCTGGACTGGACAAGCAGGTTACAAGAAAAAAGACAGGGTAAGATGGTTTTGACAACTTTCCTGGCCTCTGAAAATGATCTGTCAGTTACTCTAGGCCTTAGCCAAAGCTGGTTGCTCCAACCTGCAAATGAGACTTTGGGTGACTGCCCAGGTAGCCAGTTGTCTCTGTCATTTACTGCACATTTTGGAAGTTGCTTGATTGCACTTCCTATTTACTCAAGTAATATTATCTCCCTTTTCAGGCTTTTGATGGGGTTGAAGACTAGATAGTTGTAGTTACTTTCCTCTTATGATTCAAGCAAGCCATTTCTAATATAAGACTTAGATTCCTTAGGAGAGAATTATTGAAACATTCAGCATGTGTTTCTTGCCTTGTTTATGCTGGTTGTAATTCTAACATTTATACTTGATATGTGTTCTTATTGTACATAGTTTTGTACTGGGTTTGGAATTCTCTTATATAGACAAAAGGGGGAAACGATGGGGAACCTCCTTCAGCCAATGGCCTTTGAGAGGCTGGACCAGGTTGGGTGTGGCCTTGGGTACCAAAAAGGTGTACACTTGTGTGTCATCTCTCTTTCTCTCTCCTATCTCTCCTGAATGCTGGATTTGGTTCCTGTACCCCTTTCGCGCAGAGGACTGTGATCTGTGAGACCCCCTAAATAAAGAACCCTCTTATTATACTCAATTCCTATTAGTGTGGATTACTTAATTTGTGTTTTGCTTCAAGCCCCCACCTCATTTTATACATTTTAGGTGAGGATAAAAGAAAGGGTATCTAACATTTACTCAGCACCTAATATATCAAGTCCTGTATCTAGGACCTTCCCTGTATTAGCTCCCTCAGCTTTACTTACTCTATTCTGTACAGCAGCTCCTGGGAGACAGAATTTACTGTTTATAGCAGAGGAAACTACCTGGAGATGATTAAGTAATTTGCTCAAAGTCACAAAGCTACTGGAGCTGCAATTAGAAGACAAGTCTTTTTTATTTTTTAAAAACTCTAACGTTCAGGGTTGGAGAGATATCACAGCAGTTAAGAACACTGACTGCTCTTCCAGAGGATCGGGGTTCAATTCCCAGCACCCACATGGCAGCTTACAACTGACTGTAACTCCAAGATCTGACACTCTCATACAGACAGATATACATGCAGGCAAAACACCAATGCACATAAAGCAAACAAACAAGCAAAACAAAACTCTAAAGTTCATGTTTTGTCTAGTATACCAAGATTACTAAAGTTCACAGTACCTGATTCAGGATCTTCTGAATTCTCAGCTGTAAAAGTAGCAGTTACAACAGACAGAGCAGTTGATTCCTGGCTCTTTCCTTTACTCTAATTCCAAATCATTCTATAGTTGGCCCTCCATTACAGACTAGAGAATGCCATCTACTCCTATGACTTTATTCTTATGATTTTACCTGAGCATTATATGCTTCTTGTGAAGAATAGTTAAAGAATCATACTTGATGGTTTAATTTTTTTTAGGCTGTGAGTCATTTTCACCTTATTAAGAGTGAGAGGGAAGCCAGGCAGTGGTGGCACACACCTTTAATCTCAGCACCTGGGAGGCAAAGACAGGTGGATCTCTGTGAGTGTGAAGTCAGCCTGGTCTACAAAGCTAGTTTCAGGACAGGCTCCAAAGCTAAAGAGAAGCCCTGACCTGAAAAAAACCAAAAAGACCCCAAGCAATCAAAACAAACAAACAAACAAATGAGCTAGAGGGAACAGAAATGGAAAGGCTGGGTGTGGTGGTCGACAGGTGATGTCTCATCATGTTAGAGGAAGAGGCAGGAGGATCACGGTAAGTTTAAAGACAGCCTGGTCTATATAGTGAGTCTCAGGCCAAAGAGGGCTACATAGTGAGACCTTGTCTCAAACAAAAATAATAACAACAACAACAACAAAAAACCCAAAAACAAAAGCCAAAGAATAAAAAGAGACCTGGGAAAAGGAGACGGGCAAGATGGGATGGCAGTGGAAGGATGACAGAGCAGCACTGGGGTTCTAGTGCACCTGGAGTAAACACATAAGAAATTAAAATACAGAGCGGAGTTGAGAATATTAGCTCTACTTGTATTTTAGGCTTTTGATTTCTTCTGGATGATGGAGTTGACTCTTTGAGTTTCAGTTAAAACTCAACAAAGATAACAAGCAAATGTAACTTGTCAGTCAGGAGGTAGCCCAAAATAACTCAATTACTTAGTCATTTTAAATATTTCAAGAAAGCATGAAAAAACCAGAGCAATCTCTTTTTAGGGCTTCTTATGCATGATTCAAACCTAACTAACTTTGGGGCTGAGCTAGTGAGTTTCTTAGAAGTTTAGTTATTTGTAAAATCTATCATTAGCAAACCACTTACAGATGCACAGTTGTCTTTTTTAAAACAAAATTATTTATTTTATATCCTAACCGTAGTATCCCCTTTCTTCTCTCCTTCTATTCCCTCCCCTAACCTCCCCTCTGTACCCCCATCCCCCACAATCCACTTCTCTGTTTCTGTTCAGAAAGGGGAAGGCTTCCAACGGGTATCAACAAAGCATGGCATACCAAGTTACAATAAAGACTAAGACTAAGTTCCTCCCCTTGTATTAAGGCTAGGCAAGGCAATCCAGTATGGGGCATAGGTTCCCAAAGCCAGCTGAAGTGTTAGGGACAGATCCTCCTCTCACTGTTAGGAGTCCATAAGTAGACCAAGCTACATAACTGTCACACATATGCAGAGGGCCTAAGGTAGTCCCATGCAGGCCCCTGGTTGTCAGTTTAGACTCTGTGAGCTCCTAAGAGCCCAGGTTAGTCATTTCTGTGGGTTTTCTTGTAATGTCCTCGACCCCTCTGGTTCTTACAATACTTCCTCCCCCTCTTCAGCAGGATTCTCCAACATCAACATCTGACCACCACACACAGCCATTACTGAGTGTAGTAAAGGGAGACTGGTAAGCAAAAGGGAAGTGCTCTTCCTTGCAGAAAAGTGATTAAAAAAACCAAGGCCCACGTGGTTTTCCATCTGTTGTTCTTGCAAATCAGCTTTTTTTGTACTATATCCATATCCATTTATTTCTGTAATGTCTTACTGATTTTCAGCTACAATGGCAGAGCTGTAGTGATAGATAGTAATATGGACTAGAAAGCCATATGTAGCTATTTACAAAAAAAGTTTGGGGTGCTATTTCTATATGGAATTTGTGCTTATTAAGTTTTATTTCAGGAAGAATATTAGTAATAGATCATAAAATCTCATACTACAGATATACCTAGTACTCTGGCTTTTATCATGTACCTTTTAAAAACATATCTTTTACCTGTAATCTTTTTAACAATTTTGAGAGTTAATATTTTACAGAAGAGAAAACTGACAGTAAGTGGTAGACTTTACTTTTTATTTACTTATTTTTTTGAGATACTTTTTTCATCTAACTCCCAAATGCTAGGATTACAGGTGTGTACCACCATGCTCCTCCTCAAAGTATATTTAAACTCATGCCACTTGCTAATGTCCAAGGATCTTTCTTCTATTTACAGGTTTTCTCCCTGTTCAATATTTCTGTTCTAATAAGAAATGCTATATGATTGCCTAATGAAAGGAACATTTTAGAGGGAAGAATTCAGGAAGAAATTGCAAGAATATTCTAACATCCTCCCAGTGACTAGATTCAACCCGAGTTACAAACTGGACTGGAGTATCTCTGGCTGCAATTTCCATACATCATGTTTCTTGTAGTTTTAAAAAAAATCTGAAGTTGAATATAGGGATGCTTGTCTATAATCCCACCATCTGGGAGGCAGAGAATGGAGGATGAGGAACCCAAGGTAGTCCTTTACTATAAGGAATTCTTGAGGCCAGTCTGGGTTACAGGAAACTCTGTTCAAAAGGAAAAAGAATCTAAATGACAACTATAAGGTTATAAGAGAATTCTAAGTGATCAATAACATGCCATTAGAAAATGCAAACCAAAACCACAATGAAGCTAGGTATGATGACACAGGCCTGCAAGAAGGTAGGAAGATCAGAAGTTCAAGGACAACCTCAACTACACAGTGAGTTTAAAGTCAGTCCGACCTACACAAGACTATCTAAAAACCACACCACATCATACAATGAAATACTACTTTGCATTCACTTTTAGATAAAACAAAAGACAGATGATTCTCTTTTCTTTTGGTGCTAGGGATTGTGTTATACCACTGAGCACTACTTCTAGACTGTTGTGAGGAAACTAGAATCCTCACACACTATTGGTGGGATGTAAAATGGTGTGGACACTATGGAAAACAGATCAATAATTCTTCAAAATGTTAAATCCAGTTACCATATGATCTAGAAATTTTGTCACTTCTTGTTTTTATTTTATTTTTTTGAGATGTGGTCTTGCTATGTTACCCAGCCTGGCCCAGATTTGTGCCTTAGACCTCTTGAGTACTGGGACTACATACATATACCATTGTGCTCAGCACAATTCAACTTCTAGGAATATAATACTCAAGAGAACTGAAGACAAATATAGGTGTGGTGGTTGCACATATCAATAATCCCAATATTCAGGGGCAGGAAAGTTATGAATTTTTGTATAGTGTGGTTGTAGAGTAAGTTCCAGGCCAGCCAGGCCTAGATAGTAAGAGAGAGAGAGCAAGATTAAGATAAAGATAGACAGACAGACAGAAAACAGATTGTCCTCACAAATCTGTACCTTAATACTATAAATGTACTAAATGTTACTTAGTTGTAGTTGTATTTAAACACCATGTTAAAGTAGCTAGTTTTCTTAAACAAATGGAAGAATCTATTTCTAATGTACTTAGCGATAGTAATCACAGTATTTGTTCATATTCTTCTCAAAAGTAGAACAACTCAAGTATTTCAATGAATGGATAAGTGTTGTACATCCACAAAATGGAATACAATTTTATAATACAATGAATAGGGTACTGATCTATACTATAATATTAATAAACCATAAAAACATTATGTTAAATGAAAGAAGCCAGGGACGAGAGAACACATTATGTAGCTATGTAGCTCCATTTCTATGAAATGCTTTGAAAAGTCAAATTTACAGGGCAGAATGTAGAGTGAGACATGACTTAAACTGGTAATGAGGCTTATTATTTAGGGTGAATAAATATAATAATAGTAGTTGTAGGATATTATTTCAAGATGTGTTAAATCTGTTTATGTTGTGGAACTTTTTGTAAAATCATGCAAAGATATGTTGCATTTTTTATGTTGCATTTGTTTAACTCTGTGAAGCTGTACTACTTTGCCTGTGTAAAATACCTGATGGTCTAATAAGGAGCTGAATGGCCAATAGCAAGGCAGGAGAAAGGATAGGCGGGGCTGGCAGACAGAGAGAATAAATAGGAGATATCTGAGAGGAAAAGGAGGAGGAGCAAGAGAACAAGAAGAGGACATCAGGGGCCTGTCACCCAGCTGCTCAGCAAGTCACGGAATAAGAAGTAAAGTAGATATACAGAAGTAAGAAAAAGATAAAATGCTCAGAGGTGAAAGGTAGATGGGACAATTTAAGAGCTGGCTAGAAACAGGTCAAGCTAAGGCTGGGCATTTGTAAGTAATAATAAGGCTACATATGGATTTATTTGGGAGCTGGGTGGTGTGCCCCCAAAAAGATCCAAAGAGAACAAAACCACCAACTACATTTTGGTGCCCAATGTGGGGCTAGAGTAAAAAAAAAAAAAAACAAAAAAAACAAGCAATTACAGGTAGTGATAATGGCACAACTCTAAGTACACTAACACACACACACACACACACACACACACACACACACACACACACACACACACACAAAGAACTGGTGAAGTTATACCTCCAAAAGTCGTCAAAACAACAGAATTTAAAAGGCTCTATAGCTAACCCAATATCCAGAATCATAGGCCTTTACCCTTTTCTTACTTTAAAGGTCACTGATGACATAAATACATTTTTTTTCATGACCAGTAAGGGAAATTTAAAACTGGAAATAAATATCAGTTTGAGTGTATGAATGTCACTACTGATGAGATGTTCTGAGTAGAACTGGTTATGGCCATGTCTACCTTTGACTCTGCATGCCCCTTAGCTGACTGACAGAACTTCAGTCTAGGAGAAGCTAAAGCCTTTCAACAGCCTCTGCATTGGATGGATCCTGTCACTGCAACACCAGAAACACCAGAGTCTAGTCTCCAGTCTTTAGTTTGCAGTTGTGTCATCACTATGCTGTACGCCAGAGTATTTACAGCCTGAACCACACATGAGTCATTCTTATCTCACACCACCATTCTGTCTGCATCAGTCTAAGATAAAACTGTTCTAATGACAGAAGCATACAGTTTAAATGTAGGTTCCTATGTGCTAAAGCCACACTTGGTTAAATGAAGCTTCATATTCTTTCTCTGCTAATGTGGTGTTTATTTTATGGTGTACAAAGGCAAGCATCCTCTTCATCTTTGTATCTTATCCTATGCAGACTGTCTTGTTCAAAGACTTGACAGTTATCTCCTAATCGAAGGACAATTATCTTAGTGTTTATGGATGAAGTAGATATTTTACTACACATTTGAAATTGGAACCCTGTCAGCTGTATTAGTTGTGTTCTGTTCCTAGCAAGTAAGGTCACTGGGTTAAAGCCATTTTTTGTACAGTGATTTGTTAGACAAGGTAATTATGATTCAAATAAAGAACTTGCCACAGTGGGCTTCACTCCTGTCCATTTGATGACCAAACTTCTCAGGTTGTGTGCTTATATACTGGTAAGAATTTGTGAGGCACTTGGGGAACTGTTAATCTTTACATCTCTTGGGTTGTCTGACCTAGAGAACTGTTCAAGATACTCAAATTTTTCACTACTGAATCAGGGAATAACTCTGAGGAGACTATAGGGATTAGAACTTTGAGAATTATGTATTCCTGGTTGGCTTTAAACTTAACCTCCCTTGCTGGTTACACACATGTACCACCATTTCTGCCTGAGACCTTTATTTTTGCGCTTCTGGGGAATAAACACAGGGCCTTCTGCATGCTAGGCAAGTGCTTTATATTTGAGTTACACCATGAGCCCACAGGGTTGGAACTGTCAAACATAGTACTAAATAGTAATAGTGAACTGTGGACTAAAAATGAGGAGAATGGTTTCTTCCTGTGCTTTCATGTAGATCATTAATGTCCCAGCATTAGAAATTACATAAATGTATGTTTAGCTATCATAAAAATCTTCAATCATCTTACAATATGGCTGTTTTCAGGAGATGATAGGTCATATGTAGAACATATATAAGTGTATGTGCTCTTTATGTAAATGATATTGCACATATATTCCCTGGAATGCCTAGGTAAATAGCCTATTAACCTATTCAGCTTCTCTACAGGGGAGGTATTTAACTTCCCTGTCAGAACAGGGTTAGCTCTTTCTAAAGGCTGAGAGATAAACAGGACACATAATTTAGGAAATAGAGCAAACTAATTTCAGAAAGAAGGGATCATATGGGAATAAGGTTCAACCCCTACATATAGTGTTTAGGAAAATCTGCTAAAGATGGAAAGGAAAAAAGTCTCAGTTCTCTAATTACCTTAAAGATGTGTGCTTTGAGAATGTGATGTCCCAGTTCAATAGTCTGCTGTCGGTTTAGTTTTCCCTCTTGACGGGAAAACCAGAAGGCAAGTAAAGTGTGGCCACTCCTGCAAAGAAAGAAAGTCATTTAAAAATTTAATGCCTTAGTTGTGCCTTGACCACTCAGGTCCAGTCACTTCTCCAACAAAATAGGCACCATTAAGTCAGTATCTTAGGGAAGGCATTTGTTACTAGGCAAATAACATGTTTGGATATTATAAAAGCCATTTCCAGTTGGGTTATTTCCATCTCTTAAAAAAAAATTAAAAGATTTTCATTTTTATTTTCTGTCTTTGTCAGGAACTCTTCATCAGTACTAACAGGTCAGTGCTCCTCAGACTCTCTGCACCCTGTTCTGTGTTCTCACTCAACTAGGTCACTCACCAGTCCTCCAGCAGCACTGCTATATATAGCCTAGACAACTTCTATCTAGACTTTTCTTCTCAGCCTCAGGCCTCAGTTTTAGAGCCTCTTGTTTACTGAATTTCTCCATTTGCAGTGTCCTTTGGTATAAACTAAAGATGGTGCAAAACAGACTGAAGGCCTCTCCCTAAAGTCGCCTCTGGACAGCCTCTACCAAGCCTCTTCTCCTTCCAGCCGAGCACAGTGGAATATGTTCTTTTTGATGCCACCAGTAAAGACTTACGATCTCTAGTACACTATTTACCACACTGTTACATGCTTTCTCCTCCAGTAAACTGTTTCCCGATAGCATCAACTCTTCTGTATCTCTCTGATAACAGACTCCTAATTTATTCATGAAAGAGAAAGGCCTCCTTCCAACCCCTTGGATATTGTCTTCTATGCTCAAGATGGCCAGAACTGTCTCCTTGGCCTAAATCATGTGATCAGCTGTCCTGAGGACAAAGTCAAAAGCAGGGTTAGGCTAAAAAGTACTGTAGAATTGAGCCTGAGCCCTACTGTGTAGCATCTAAGCTACTCTAATTTTGGGCTACTTTAAATAAAGCAATTATTATTTTTTTGCTGTTTAATCCATTTATTAGAATCTTCTGTTCTGTTCCAGCTCAAAGTATCCTAATGATAATCTTTAAGTGTTACTCTCTCTTTCTCCCTCCCTTCCCCCCAACACACAAAGAACACGTGCTCCCCAACTATTTGTGATGCTGAATAGCAAACCAAGGGCTAAATACTTCACTGAGATACATTCCTAGCTCAATGGTTTCTCCCCCACCCCCAGGGTCTCATGCTACATGAGGCTACCTAGGCCTCAAAACCCATTTTTATTTTATTTTTTAAAACTACATTTCTGTATGTATGCATGTGAAGGCCAGAGAACAACATGTGTGAATCACTCTTCTCCTTCTACCATGTAACGGGTCTAGGTTATCAAACTCAAGTCATCCATCAAGTTGGACAACAAGCACCTTTACCCTCTGGCCATCTTACCAGTCCAACCTTGAACTTCTGATCTTGCCACTACCTCCTGTGTCCTAGATACAGGTGTGTACTACCATACCTGATTTATGTGATGCTGGGGATCAAACTCAAACTTTCTTACAAACTAGGCAAGCACTTTACCAACTGAGTTATATCCTCAGGCAATACGTTCTTTTAAGTGTTAGCATATGTGTGGTATATGTGAGATAATATATGTATGTATTCCTATTTACATTATTGAAAGAAAATCTAGATCACTTATATTCTTCAAAATACCCAATGTAGTCTAATTCATGTAAAAATGTTAACAATGATTTTAGGACAAAAAAACTGGGTTTTTAGGGTCCCAGCAGTGTAGGTACATGACACCATGCCTGATGACCAGATTTTCATGCTAAGAATTCACTTGGCAGAAGTTGAGAATCAATTTCTTCAAGTTGTTCTCTCATTCCTATGAGTATCATGACATACCTACCTCCTGTGTCCTGGGCAATAGCCTGGGATACACAGCAATACGGCCTTCAAACAAACAATCCCCCAAACAAACAAACAATCCCCCAAACAAACAAAAAAGTAGGGGGAAGAGACTAGATTCTCTTCATCCCTCTCTCCTTCTCTCCTCTCCCTTTCTCCTTTTGAACCTGGAGAATATGAGGTGGGTCAGCTTCCATATTTTTATATATGTGTATGTATACATCATTCTAGAATCTTCATTTCAGTCAGATTTTGAAAACAATTCCAAATTTTGTCTTCATAGAATTTCTAGACTACAACAAATGCTTTTTACCAAGCAAAGTTAATCACAGGGGAAGAAAATGATTTAGCTGGAAGAATGCCTAGACAGGCTTAATCGGTGTGGACTCATCACTATCATCTTGAGGCCTGAGCACAGGGTTGTTTCACATTTACGTCATCTGAAAATGCACACTGAACTGTCACCAACAACAAACTGTTGGTAGTCTGTCCTAACAGAGCTGGGAAAGTTAGGTATAACAGAGGCAGAGACCTCAAAATTCCATCCATCCAGTAACAGTAAAACTAGTGGAGTTTTCCTGGTGTAAGGATTATTTTTTTTAAGTGACTCATCCATGACTGTACAGTTGTGACAAGAGCTTCTAAATACAGGCCTCTGACCTATTTCTTAAGCTTTAAGTCCCGAAGGAGAATCCATGTCTTTTGGAGTTATAAAGTTAACAAAAAAGCTTGTATCCACAGTGAATAGGATTTTCAGTTAAGACACAGAACTGACTTTGTCCTAGTGATTAAGGCACAGAACTGACTTTGCCCTGGTGATTTCATGTATTTATACTAAGATGCTTGAATTTCTCCAGTGTACATCTGCACCTAGAGATAAAAATGTTTGTTACTACTGCCATTGATTGGCCACTGAGTATATAAATAGCACATAATACAGGGTGAGATAAGGGTGGCAATTGTCATTCATTTCCTTTTGATTTTTATAAAAGAATGACTTTGCTGGGCCTGTACCTGTAATTTTAGCAAGCAGTCAAGAGGCTGAGGCAGGAGGATTACAATTTTGAGACAAGCCTGTGTTATATTGCGAAGAAAAAGGAAAAAAACAAACAACAATTCTGAAGAGCTCACTGAACCCAAAGCTTATAGTGTTTGGGATACAAAAGGTAACAGCAATTTATGCTATGTGCTGGCATTTCTAGGTGTGTCTTGTTCTTCTGTAAAGCAGAAACTAGCTAAACTAAAGTCTGCATGAGGTCTGATTCACTTGTGCACATCTGCTTCTACTTCTCATATCATCTCTTTGGCTCCTCGCTCTCTAACATCATTGGTAGTTCTTAGCTGTGATGCTTCTTTTAACCTTTGATATTTTCTTTCTCTTATTTTTTTCCTTCCAGCATTAGACCCTACTTACTGCTTCATTAAAACTATCTCCTAAGACATGGTGGTACACACCTTTAATCCCAGTACTCAGGAGGCAGAGGTAGGCAGTATCCGAGTTTGAGACCAGCCTGGTCTACAGAGCTAGTTCCAGGACAGCTAGGCTACACAAAGAAACCCCATCTTGAAAAACCACCCATCCACCCACCCAACCTAACAAACCAACAACAACCCACCCTCCCCTCAAACACACCACAAACAAAAACCAGCTATCTCTCAACAACTGTGACAATATGCAGGTACTTCTTCCATTTTTTCCAGTGATGTAATGCCTTTGCCTTCTTTTCCTCCTAGGTAGCGCTTGCCTCCTGGCTTTAACTTTTACCTTAATGTAAATGACTCCCACAGAGACATCTCAAACACAGAGACTTATTTTTTTCTTCTTTAGCTGCCTGCTTGCTCTCTCTACCTCCATTACTGGCAAATGAAAGTTATCTTTTGAAGTTGGAGCTTTTCTTTAAAAACAAATACTTTAAGACTAATTTTTTTTTCAAACAGGGCCAGTTAGGCATAAAAACCCAGTATCAATTTTTCTCCTTCAACTTCCTCACCTGGAAGTTTCTACTCTATTTCAGTGTTCACTACCTGGCCCATTTCAACAATACACTACTGAAAAAGCTCATCAAAATCTTGCTAAAAAAACCTTCAATGACTTAAAATTCCTTCAGTACATCCTTTTAAACCCTGTTCTGATTAGCTTCAACTATCAACTTGACATAGCCTAGAGTCATCTGAGAGCAGAGCCTCAGTTGGGAAACTGGCTAGATCATATTGATCTGTGAGTAAATCTATGGGGAGTGTGTGTTTGTCTTGTTAACTGATACTGGAGGGCCTTAAGGCAGGCAACATGAACTGCATAAGAAAGCTTGCTGAGTATAAGCCAGAGTTCAAGTCAAGCAGCATCATTCTTCCCAAGTTTCTGTCGTACTTCCTTGGTCAGAGGTGATACTGTGTGGAACAACAGTAAGCAGGCCTACCTTCAAGTTCCTGCCTAGACTTCCCTTGACAATGGACTGTAATTTGGAAGCTGAAATAAACCCTTTCTTCCTTAAGTTGTTTTTGGCCAAGGTGTTTCTCATAACAGGAGAATGAAACTAGAGCAAATCCTCAGCATGGTATTCGAAGGCTAGTCAAAGCCTGTTTCTCAATCAGGCTTTCTATTAATCTCTATTGGGAATAGAAGCCATGTTCTTCATACAACTACTCCTAAGCAATTAAGAAGTAACACTTTAGATGTGTACATCATAGTTTGCAAAATAATAATTTCTAGATTATCATAAAAACATTATACTTATAAGCTTAAGCATAGGAGTGAATGTTACTTCACCCATTCAGTGGAACATGAACAAGAACCCACCAGTATAAACAATAACAGAACTATTTGTATAGTATCAATTTTTTTTTTTTGCGACGGGGGCTCTCTTATGTAGTTCTTCTTGGCTTAGAGAACTTGCTATATAGACTATATTGACCTTGAACTTAAAGAGATTCACCTGCCTCTGCCTTCCAATCACTGAATTTCTAACATAATTAAAATAATTAATCATTTATGTTGACAAATTTAGGTGTGCTTATCTTTATTTATGTGTATGTTTGTGTGCTTACATGAGTTTTATGTGCACTGTGTGGCTGAGGCCAGATAGTGTCAGAGTCCCTGTTGTTGGAGTTACAGGTCATTGTGAGCTGCTGATTATGATGTTGAGAACCAAACCTGAGCCTTTTGCAAGAGCAGCAAGCAGTCTTAACTGCTGAGCCATCTCTCCAGCTCAAAGGCAACAATTTTTAATTAGCATTTTGGGAAACTATGAACTAAGAAATCAAGCAATGTGAACTCTGTTAGGTGTAATTTTAGTCATGACCAAACAGAAAGCATACTTTCTCTCTAATGGAAGATTATGGCAATCAAGATAGACTTGATTATATTTAATATAGGTTCAAGTTGTTATAAAGGTCGAGAGGGAGTGGTGAAGACAAATTATTTGCACATCGTAAGTAAGACTGCCTGTGATTCAAAGTCATCCTGCAAGCTCCCCTGTCTGCATTCACAGTGCTGCCTTTTCAGCTCTCAAAGTGAAACAAACCCATTCAGATCCTAGTTCTGCCACACCACTCACAAGCTTTATAACCAAGGGCAAGCAAGCTAGGTAACTCTTGGTGAGGTAGCAATGTCTAGCTTTCAGGACTGTAGTAAGAATTAAGTATGACTTACTAAAACTAACTATTCTTCATTTCTATCTTATATAACAGACAGCAAAATGCAATACTGAAAGAATGACTACTTTCTATGTCTGACTTTTCTCCACTATGAGAAAATACCTGACAGAAACAACTCAACAGAGGAAGGATTTGTCATGCTTATGAGTTCAGTCTATTATGGCAGGAATTTGGTGGAACAGAACAACTCATGCCAAGGCACGGCTGGAAGAGAGAAAGATGGGGATGAAAATAAGAGGGAGAAAGGGGAAGAGAAGAGAGTGACAGGGAGGCGAAAGGAAGGGGGATGTAAACGGAGACTGCTCTTTTGTTCCCGGCCGCCCGACCTGAACAGTCACATGGATACTATATTAATTACAACATTGTTTGGCCTATTAGCTAAGGCTTCTTATTAACTAACTCTTAACATCTTGAATTAACCCAGGAGGTGTGGCCTACCGGTAAGGTTCCAATGTGTCCTTCTCCTTTGGCAGATACATGGCGTCTCCTTGACTCTGCCTAATTTCTCTCTATATCTCTTCTAGCCTGGCTATATTCTGCCCTACCATAGGCCAAAGCAGCTTTATTCATTAAACAATAAAAGCAACACATATACAGAAGGACATCCCATATCATCTCCCCCTTTCTGTCTAACTAAAAAGGAGGGTTTTAACTTGAACATAGTAAAATTACATATATAAAACAGTTATCAAGGAAGAATTATAGTTACAATTTTTAGTTTATTTACATTTGACAAATTAAGGAAAATATTATATATCCTATCTTTGTGAGTCTTATATCTAATTTATCCTTTATCACAACTAAGGAAAACTATAATTATCTGTCTTCAACTCTTTAAAGACTTCAAAAGGATATAATATTACCTAAGTAAACAAGTGTATTGTAAGCAACTTCCAAAACTCTAGAATTGACAGAGACAAATTGCCTATATTGGCAGTTTGTCAGTCTGTTGGTGTGAGACACAATTGTTCCTGGCAACACTGATTTATTCCCAAGAAAATGTTGGGCACCAGAGACACTCCATTGGGAGCTTGTTTTCTTCTTGGCGAAACTGGCCTTTGGGCAAAGAACTGCCTCTGCCTTGACCATTGACAAAAATGCATCATGTCCAGACTGAATAAGGAGGATACAAGCAAAAAGACTGCCACACCTTGCTAAAAGAGGGTAAGACAGGTTTTCAAAATGTCCTGCCTCTGAAAATGGTCTGTCAGATACTCAAGGCCTTAGCCAAAGTTGGTTGCCCCAACATTGCAAATGAGACTTTGGGTGACTGCTCAGGTAGCCGGCTGACTCTGTCATTTCTTGCACCTTTTGAAAGTTGCTTGATTGCATTTCCTGTTTACTCAAGTAATATTATTTCCCTTCTCAGGTCTTTAATTTGGTTGAAGACTAGGTAGATAGTTACTTTTCTCTCATGACTTAGCCAAGCCATTTTAAATATAAGACTTAGACTCCTTAGGATAGGATAACTATGGAAACATTTAGCATATGTTTCTTGTTTGATGTTGTCCATGCTAGTTGTAATTCTAATTTTTATGTATGTTTTGCCTCTTCTTTTCCCTGGACAATACTTGATATTTGTTCTTATTATTTTTGTTTTAGAATTTAATTATTATGTATACAATATTCCTCCTGTATGTACACCTCTATGCCAGAAGAGGGCACCAGACCTCATTACAGATGTTTATGAGCCATCATGTGGTTGCTGGGAATTGAACTCAGGACCTCTGGAAGAACAGCCAGTGTTCTTAACCTCTGAGCCATCTTTCCAGCCCTGATCTTTGTTCTTATTGTATATCGTTTTGTATCAGGCTTAGAACTCTCTTATTTAGAAAAAAGGGGGAGTTGTAGGAACTCCTTCAGCCAATAGCCTTTAAGATACTGGTTCACTTTGGGCGTGGTCTCATGTACTATTAATGAAGACAAAAAAACCTGTGTGGCTCTCTTGGCTGCTAGATTCGGTTCCAACTCCCAGTGCACAAGCAGAGGACTGCAGATCGGTACTCTTTCTGTGAGTTTATTGCCAAATAAATAAACCTTTATTATACTCCATTCCGGGCTACTGTGGAACTCTTTTGTAAGCCAACAGGGGACACAGACAGGCACCTAGGCAGACAGACACCTACACACCCACCCAGGCTGGCCTCCAACTTGTAATCCTCCTTCCGCAGCCTCCTGATCGCTGAGATTACAGTTACAATCCACCATGATGCCTCATATATTGATAGGAGAGAAGCAATCCCTGGTCAGAGTTGAGGGTGGTCTCACCCTATTCACACTGTCTTTTCTTCTCTTTCTTGAATACACACGCTTTAACAAAAGTCAGAGTAGGTGTTATCCAGAACTGGGGGGGTCGGTGAGGGAGGATCCTCTTCTGTTTTTATTTGTAGGCATCAGTAGCCCCTTGACATACATTACTGGAGACAAACCAAACCCACCCATGACAACTTTGAGTTACAAGGAGCTACTGTCATTTGATGAGTTGGTTTCTTATGCCTTAAGAGTTCAGAGAAAAACCCTTTCTAAAGTAAGAATCACTCTGCCTCATCCCCATTTAACTGCTTTATGATTACAACGGCAGTATGTTTGCTTTTCTAATAGATTTTCACTTAGTACTCCAGGGAGATAGCTAGTCTGGAAATTTTTATTTGTAGAACTTAAATATGCTAACAAGTGAATCTAAGTATTTCAGGCATGGATGTTTGCTCACCATTGTAGTCTTGGTCAGTAATGTGTAGGTGGTATAATAATTTTCTTAGCTTTTGTGATGACAAACTCAACAGACAAAACTTTAATGTTTCAGAGAACACGACTTGGATGCTTTGACATTATGTGATGGTCAGATGTGACAAATGCTAATAGCCAGCTGGTGAGGTCCTTATCTTAATACGGGTTGACACAGTATGTCTGTGCTGTGGAATGCTTGTATATTATAGAGGCAAATAAGGAGAATTACTTAGGGAGACCTAGTGAGATAAGACTGTGCAAAGCTGGCTACCACCTACAAGGTGATGCTTTCCTTCCAGTCAAGGCTTGTTCTTGGGAAATGGCCTTACATTCAACAGGGAGTGAGGGTTGGGTAGTGTCTGAGTTATGTTTAATGAAATGTGGGGAGAAATGGTATTCATTACTTCAGACTTGGCCCAGAAAAATCTGCTCCTGCACTTTATCTGTCTTCTCCAGTCTGCCAGCTAATAAGATCAAGCCCCAGAAACACTGTGTGTTAAAAGATGGCAGTCTTCATTAAACCAGCTCCCCCAGGCCTCCCAAACTGCATAGAACAGACCTCTTCCAACCATGCAGTACCTCTGGATTTCATGTGAATGAAAAGTAAATTTCACTGTGAAATGGTGGCACACGCCTTTAATCCCTTGGGTGGCAGAGGCAGGCAGATCTCAGTGAGTTTGAGGTCAGCCTAGTACGCAAAGTGAGTTCCAGGACAGACAGAACTGAGAAACCCTGTCACAAAAAAACAAAATAGAAACACATAGATAAACAAAAAACCCCAAACAAACAAAAAAAAGAAAAGTAAACTTTTTGTGGGAAAAATTCCTGATTTTAATTTTTACTTTAGAAGTTACTAGTATCTTCGGTGTGAAAGTGTGGTTGAAAGACAGACATTAGAGGGATGGACAGACAGAGAAAGAGCAGGAGTGAGAATGGACTTGAGATCTCAATGTCAGTGAAATAAGCATTAGCTAAAACCTTACCTTCATACTTAGATCTCTGGAAACAAGCTAAAATCATACCTTACAGAAACCTGTTCAGACTCCATCGTGGGATCCAAAGAGGAGCTCTTGTGCTTTGTGACAGTGGCCATTTTCTACCACTATTAACCAATCAATACAAAAGGCTCCTACGTCTAACAACTGCCACTTATTCCAGCAAACATGAAATCATTTTCAAATCTACAAGACAGCTAACACAAAGATGGCAGCACCAATAGATTCTCCACCATAGCCCAACATGCATTAAAGGGAAAGAGGGAAGCTGCTTTAAATTACTGTTCCTCTTGGGTGTGTTCTTTGTGCTTAGAAAATAGTCATTCCAGGCCAGTATGGTAAAGTACTATTTTTGGTAAGAGACATTCATATGTCAGCAGGCAATCATTGTTTAGGACATGAAGGAGTCAGCACTTTTGCCAAGAACTCCTATGCCTTTGCTTGCCTCATTTTCTGTCAGCTGTATGAAGACAAAGGTGTCATTTTCCTTCAGTATGGTTTGTAGCTCCTGAGCTACAGAAATACATTGTGAGAATTTAAAAGAATTTCATCTAAGTTCAGAAAGATTTGCTCTGATTAGCTGAGCGAACATTGTATTCCTGGGCAGCAAAGAACCTTACACTACCTTTTAGGCAGGCAGATTCAGTTCTTGCTTTTTTTTCCCCCCAGAAGTTACTTTTTGCTGGCATATACACATAGATATTGAGCATATTCCCTACTTTTTTGGTAGGAGTTTCAGGGTATCAGGGTCTTATGTTGAGGTCCTTGATTCATTTAGAATTCAGTTTTGTAGGGAGAGATTTAGTTTCATTTTTCTGAATGCTGAAATCCATGTTTCCTAGCATTGTTTGTTAAAAATTCTGTCTTTGGCACTCTGGTAAAGAATCAGGTGGCTGTAGTTGTATGGAATTATACTTGGGTCCCCTATTCGATTCCACTGATCTATGTGTATGTGTGTGTGCTAGTACCACACTGCATTTTTATTACTACAGCCCTGTAGCATAACTAAAAGCATGTATGGTGACACATTCTGTAGAACTATTTTTGTTCAATACTGCTTTGGCTGTCCTTGGTCTTTTGTTTTTCCATACAAATTATGAGATATTTCCCCCCTCAATTTGTGAGGAAGGACCTTGGAATTTTTATTGGGATGGCATAAATCTGTCAATTGCTTTTTCCACAAGATTAGCTCTTCTGATACATGAGTATGGGGGGGTCTTTCCATCTCCCAGTATCTTTCTCAATTTCTTTCTTTAGTGTCTTAAAGTTTTCATTTGTAGAGGTCTTTTAATTCCTTGGTTAGATTTATTCAAACGTAGTTTATTATTTTTTGTAGTTACTGGTGTGCCCGATCTAGTGGGAGCTCACCAAGGCCAGCTGGACTGGGACTGAACGAGCATGTGATCGAAACAGACTCTCTGAATATGACTGACAATGGGGACTGACTGAGAAGCCAATGATAATGGCACTGGGATTTGATTCTACTGCATGTACTGGCTTTTTGGGATCCTAGTCAGTTTGGATTCACCCCTTCCTAGGCCTGGATGGAGGCGAGAGGGCCTTGGGCTTCCCACAGGGCAGGGTAACCTGCCCTCTCTTAGGACTGGAGGGGAAAAGGGGAGGGGGAGGGGGAAGCGGGAGGGAAATGGGAGGAGCGGAGGAGGTGGAAATTTTGAATGGTACTATTTATAATGCAATAATAAAAAATTAAATGTGGAAAAAAAAACAATGTTCAGTTTCATCTATGAGTTGCAAAGGATGATGCTTCATCACTGTGTATATGAACCACAATTTCCTGACCCATCTGTCAGCTGATGAACACTCAGGCTGCTTCCATTCCCTGAGTACTGTGAATACTGCTGCAATGAGCATTCAGTTTAGGTTTCCCCACCTAGTTCTATTCTGTTAAGCCATTGGCCGAAAGCAGCTTCTTTATTAACTAATGGCAATAAAACATATTCACAGCATAGAGAGGGAAATCCCACATCAGCCTGGGGTTACAGTTTAGTTCTTTGTTTCTACTGTGATTTACTGACATCACACTATGAGTGTTCCATTCAGCCCATCTTCCAAAGTCACATCTCCAACATCTCTAAATACAGCCTGTGTACCTTTCCTTGGAAGCAGTCCATTCTGAAAGTGGGACTCATGTTCTCCTCAGAGGCATGTTCTCCCTCCTGGACTGATGATAATAGCTGGCCCATCATCTAGAAAGTTCTATGTTGGTTAGGAGCAATACCATCCTCCATCATTTCCATATGTTCTGGAGTCATTTTTGATCTCTTCATCTTTACCTTCGATTTACCTCCTAAATACTTAGGAGTATTTCTGAAATGTCTCTCTGACATATACTCTGTGCACCATCCTCAGGATACAAGTCTTATCATTTCTTACCTACATTAGAATTCTAGTGTAGTCCCCTAACTATAAACCCACCCTGCAGTCTCCCCTCTTTCAGCCTACCTTCCATATGTTGCTTGTCAGAGCTGTCTTCCTCATTACCAGAACTTACTGACCAGTTTCTTCTCCGTAAACAGTGATAAAGGTCCTCTGTAAAGTCTCAAAGATGCCATTCAAGGCTTTCTTCTTAGGGATAATATTTGCCATTCTTTATGACCAGGTTTATTATTTTCTCATTACAGTTACTCCCAACCTCCCAAAGACACAGCATATCTTCACATTTCTCCCTACTTCTGTTCTGCCACTATATTTTTTTTAATGCTTACAAAGGCCTAATTTCTCCAATGGAATCCAAGTCATTTTTCAAGGCAGAATTTGAATGCTACCTTTTCTAAAAAGCATTTCTTCTTTGTCTAGGTTCCTGTGACACATTATGCTATGATTTACTGTTGGTTGCTTGTCTGACTTCCCTTTATTTGAAGGTAACAGCTTTAGACCACAGGTATCTCTAGTTTCTCTAGTGACTGGCCAGCTTTTACTGTAGAAGTTCCATTAATTCTCACTAATGAAGAACACTGAGCAGATGGGTATCAGGAAGAGCAACACAAAAACTTCCAGATGAATTTTCCACTTCACTACACAGTGCAGCCTTGAACTTGCAGATATTTCTGTTGCCACGGTGAAGATTATACAATATATGTAAATATGACTCAAATGCTGAGAACAGATTGATAACTTGATCCTTAATTTTCAATTTAAGAACCCTGTCTACAGTTTAATTTTAGTTGTGCTACCTTAAAGGTCTGCTTGTTATTATCCATTCTCAGCAAAAATAATTCATGTGTCTGTGCAATAATCCTTTCTATTAACCTTAATCAGACAGTACTACTATGTATTTTCCCCATATGTATGTATGTATGTATATATGTATGCATGTATACATGTTTTCTCCTTCCCTCCTTCCCTAGAGTCTCATGTAGCTCAGGTTCGCCTCAAACTTGTTATATAGCCAAGGATGTGCTTGAACTCTTTTCTTTTTTGTTTTGTGTTTTGAGACAGGATTTTATTGTGTAACAGCTCTGAATGTCCTAGAACTCACTCTGTATACCAGGCTGGCCTCAAACTCACAGAGATCTACCTGCTTCTGCCTCCTGAGTGCTGGGATTAAAGGTGTGTACCACTACTGCCCATAAGCTTGAACTCTTGATCTTCACACCTCCACCTTTTAAATGCTGGTATTACAGGTGTGTATGAATTTTATGTAGTGCTGGAGATCCAACCCAGGGCTTTGTGCTGGGCAAATACTCTCTTAACGGAGCCATATAATTTTTCACAACTTTTTCTTGGAAGCTGAGTTCAAACTGTTTTCTAGTCCCATTGGGCTGCTGTTTACAATCTAATGCAGATTTGTAAGAGCCTGATGAACTGGAACTAGAAGTAAAGTCTACTAAAGCTACATCCCTTTAGAAATAAGTAAAACAGCATTTTTGGGAATAGTCAATTTGCATAGGAATTTGATGCTTTCTTCTACATTGTTACAATCTTTCTAGGGCTTTTCTGCTCTACAAATTCATCATTGCTCTAGAATGAACACCTCTGAACCAGTGAGGTCCTCAGGCAGGTGGTGAGGTTTCATGAGGCAGAAGAGCTATGACTATACTGGATTGTCATAATTTGAAGTAACAGTAAGCATAGAAAGGTTGTCAATTTCTCACACTCCTGTGTCCCTTAACTCTGTTTATATGTTTAACACTGTACTTTGCTTTGAATTATAGCTAGCTATGAATGAGTCTAATAAAACCACTAAGCCGTAATTTCTTTCTTACTTACACTTCTATCCCTGGTAGTACTTAACTCTGCAACTCAAATACATCATTTAATAAGGACTTATTGATGCTTACTGGATGCCGGAATGCATGTTTTCACTTATTCCTGGGGCATAAGAAGTAAGAGTGAGCAAAAAGATATTATCTGTGGAGCTGTGAAAAGAGTGTTCTAAAGATTTTATGTGATGGGGTTAGAATTAGTAGTACTTATGATTTTTCAGTTATTAATTTATCATTAAAAATTTGCAGAGTGTTTACTGTGTGCCAGGCACTCTATTAGTCATTAGGAAGACAAAGACGAGATAGAAATAGGGTTAGGGTTAGGGTTACTGACCTCATTGAAGCTACTCAAATTCTAAGGGGAAGGTAAATAAGTAATTACTAACACCCAATAAGTTAATAAATTGTAATACATATTAGAAAGGAAATAAAAATAAGGATTCAGAATCCAGGAACAACTTAGTAAGGTGACAAACAGAAGCCCCTTTTAAGAAGTGGGGAATAAGCTAAAGTCCAAAGGAGCAATGGGAGGTCTCACTGTGTAATGAGACAGAAATTGTTCAGTGCAAGGTCAAGAGGTGGGAAAGAAACTTCTATAAGTGGCAGAAAACTGTACAACTTAGAGGCAAGCAGAAGCTATTTACACATACAGGGCTTTGGTTTGTTCTGATAGTAAGATAAGGCACTGAAGGGTTTCTAGAAACAGTTAAATGGTATGAACTGTGTTTGAAAATAACCTCTCTGGTTGCTGCTGGTGAATAGACTGGATGAGGGTAAGAAGAAAGATGAATCTATGTGGGAGACCAGGGTGTGGCCAGTGGGAATAAAAATAAATGGGTACTTACAAATCAATTTTGGGACTTAGAACCAATTAGATATGCTGATGGCTTCAGTAAATAAAAATCTCACAGCTGTGGGTTCTTATAGTTAAGAGGGTAGAAAGCTATTAGTGTTGATTTTGACTAAACATGGAGTTTTAGCTGCTTTTGAAAGTCTCTGGAGACAGTGGAGTGAATTATTCTGCTCACAAAAAAGAAAATGTGCTGTCAAGTCTCACTAAGCTGGCAATAACTTCTACTGATTGCTGTGCCATTAATCCTAGTTTGACAACCTCTGGGATTCTTTTGATTTGGTTAGTGTTATTTCAGAGGCTTATTAGAGGATAAATTAGCCTCTACTTTGCATGCCTCCTGTGTGTGTGTGTGTGTGTGTGTGTGTGTGTGTGTGTGTAAGTGCTCATGGGGGTGCATTTATGTGTGTGTGCATGTACACACATGTGGAAGCAAAAGTTCAACTTTGGGTTTAGTTCCTCGGGAGCAGTCATCTTTATTTTTTTGAGACAGGATCTCTTAGTGGGATCTGGAGTTCTCTGAATAGTGCAGGCTAGCTGGTCAGTGAGTTCCAGGAATCCATCTATCCATACTTTCCCAGTGCTGAGATTAAAAGTGTGTGTCATTACACCTGGCTTTTCTTTTATGTGGGTTCTGGGTATCAAGTTCAGGTCATCAAGCTTGTACAGCAAGCACTTTACCAACTGAATTCTTTCCGTAACACTTTATGCTACTTTTAGCATTAAAAATGCCTTTGTTGGGCATGGGTACATACCTATAATTTCAGAACTTGGGAAATTGAGGCAGAAGAATTATGAGCTCAAGGGAAGCCCAGGCTACATAAGACTAAGTTAAAAAAAAAGGGGGGGGGCTTAATTATTTGTCTATGTCTTTCCCATTTTACATTTTTAGATAAAGTTATTTTAAGCCATTCCCTTCAGAAAAGAGCAGGCCTCCCAAGAATTATCAACAGAACATGGCCTAACAAGTTACAATAAGACTAGGCACATGCCCTCTTATCAAGGCTAGATGAGGAGGAAAAGGGTTTCCAAAACAGGCCAAAGAGTCAGAGACAGCCCTCATTCCCACTGTTAGGAGTCCCATGAGAACAGCAAGCTACATAACCATAACATATATACAGAGGACCTAGGTCAGACCCATGGAGGCTTCCTGATTGCCTTTCCAGTCTCTCTGGGCCCCTATGAACCCTGTTTAGCTGATTTTGTGGGCTTCTAACTCCTTTTGCTTCAGCCCACTGAAGCTAGGATTATGGGTAAGAATCAACATATCAACTCAAGAGCTGACTTACTTTTCTTCCTTCCCTTCCTTGCGATGGTGGGGATCGAATGGAGGGCCTTATACATGAAAAGTACTACTTCACATTTTCGTTGAGGTAAGCACTCTACCATTTAGCTATCTCCCTAACCTCTTGTTAGACAGTTTAAAAGACAGAAATACTTTGCTTATTTGACTAATGATTTATGTAGAAGAAAAACAAACTTGTAAAACTGAAGGACATATTAGATTTTCATGTACTTTCTCATTTATATCATATCACAAAAACATGACTTTGGGTCAGAAAAGTATACTTCACATTTTAGTTTAAACTTTATTTTTTGATGATGATTAGATAATAGAAAAAAGGATTCCTTGATTAAATTAGATAGATTCTCAGTAATATTAAGGTCAAAGAAAACTCTCCCCGGGAAACACAATGTCTAAACCATGACATCAGAATATTGATTTCCTCCTACATGACAGAAAAACCTTGGAAGTGAAAAAGACAGCAAGGAGCCAGTTTCTCGTGGGTGGCAGGGCCACCTATCGAGTCAGGTGTTAGTGGAGGATGTACGGTGCATCAGAACGCCTAAGGGTTGGTTTAGTTCTAGGAATCTCTGTCTTCTTTCCATGTTTCATCAGCTTGCTGGGGTCTCTAAAGACACGTTTGGGAAACAGAACCTACTTCACACTTACGGATTTACTGTGAGACACTATAATATCTACCAGAAGCACTAACAATGAATTTGCGCTTCACTGAGAGTAAGATTAAATGTTATCCCACTTGGAGGTTCATGTCTGGATTAGAACAAACAAAATCCCACTAACAATAATTTATCATTTTGTACACTGGATATACAGAGCTTTGGCATAGATAATTTTCATTTTAGGGGAGATGCTCTCTTCTTATTTTTTTAAAATTTATCTTTATTTCATGTGCTTTTGTGTTTTGCCTGCATCTATGTCTGTATGGAGGTGACAGACCTTCTGAAACTGGAGTTATAAGTAGTAATGAGCTGCCATGTGAGTCCTGGAAATTGAACCTGGGTCCTCTGTTAGAACAGGCACTGCTCTTAACTGCTGAGTCACCTCTCTAGACCTCCTCTTCTTCCTTTTCAACCTTATTCAAACGGCTTACCTGACACCATGTTCCAAGAGCATCAAGTATCTAAAAGATAATTCACTAAGCAAACATGTTAATTCATGCCCATATACATCTTAAAACAAACAAACAAACAAAAACAACCCCCTCATTAATAAGCAGTTAACTGGTCATGAGAAAGTGAGTTAAGTGTACAAGTACAGTCAAGGATTTGTGTAGTTTCCCTTCTAAGTTTGAGAAATCAGGTCAAAAGTAACTTAAGCTTCTATATCATGATTTCGTAGTTTAGGTTATATCTGCTCTCCATTAATTATATGACTTTCACAAGTTTACTATGCTTAATTCAAATACTTAAAAATAAAGACAAATAAGCCAAAGTTTCTAATTTCTGTGTCAAAATAGCCCCCTCCCCCAGTAAAATGTTAAATCTGAGAGCTGTTTTTAAGGGAGGTATCATGAAAATTGAAAAAATGAAGAAAAGAAACAGAAAAATATATGAAAATTTATTCAGGCTGAGCCCAATGTGGTACAGAAATATTAAGCCGTAATTAGATAGCACCATAAGGCTGGTAGCCCCCAGTTATCTATCAGCTTCAAATTTCTACTTTAAGAGTCACTAATGGGCTGGAAAGAAAAAGCTAGTGCCAACTTTCTCAGCCACTTCACTTAAAACGCACAAGTCACCTCAAATGGGTTTTCTACCTACTTACTATTAGCATAATAGTTGGGATTAGTTTATTAGATTAGTGTGTTAATCTATATCTCAACGCCCAAGGGAATAAAACAGGATAAATTAAATCCAGGTTCTGACAGTGATGAACAGTGGGAAGCAAAAGCAGAGTAAGGTACAAGGTCTAGGCCTATGAGTGCTCCCAGGGTACATTCTCACCAAGACAAAAAACACCAAAGCTTTTGATGTCAGAACCAAGTTTTAAACTGGGCATGGTAGAGCACGGTTGAGATGCTGAGGCTGGAGGATTGCAGCCTGCTCTATATATTGTGATCCTGTAACAAACCAAGTTCTGATGATATAAATGATTTCCAGCAATAGACTGCTTAATCCCCACACACAATTACTGAGCTAGGGAAACAGACTGTTTATAACCCATTTCTTTCTATTAAAATTATGTGGATGAATGTTAAATAAATCTCTCCATTATGTCAAATCTCTGTCCAGACTGTGGGACAATAGGCATTCTGATATTTACAATGAAGAAAGTTCAACATCAGCTCTGTAGCACGGACCTCCGCATCTGCTCTTCCTTACACCACCCCAGATCTTTCTGTTTAGGAAGAAACCACTTCCTTAGGTAGTCTACTTCTACTTTTGATGAATATCAACTAATTTTTGATATCAACAGAATGTTTTCCTTGTGTCTAACTCCTTCATAAAGTCAACAAGTTCAGAGTGAACAGCTGCTTACAGCCTAGCAAATGGACAAGAAGAAACAATGCTGTGCTGTTCATGAGAGTTCTCTCTAGACATGCACATGTCAAATCCTGGCATAGCTAGTATGATTAGAGGCACTGAGTCGGCCAACTCTGGCCTGCTTTGGACACAGGGTACTCTAGACAGAATTGAAGAGAATATGGAAAACAGAAGGGAAAAGATGTACAAGAAATGGAAGCTGAAGGCCATAAAGACAAAAACAGAATAAAAAGTAGTTGTAGCCATTTTGTCTGAAAGGCTAGATGGGATTTTCCTGTTAGGTCTCAGTGAAATTCTACTTTGTTGGCCCAGGGAATCTCAACCATGAGATGAACACTGAATTAACAAGGCTGGTGCTGTCCAATGCTGAGGAGGAGCTTGAATTTCAACTGAAATGAAGCGTAAGGGTGGTGTTTTTTTGATAATTCCTGGTACTCTGTTCTCTATTAAATAAAATATGATGGCCATTCAGCAGCTGCATTATTAAATCATCAAAGAACAGACTACCCAGCACCTGAAGTTGGAAGTGTCTGTACCAGTCTGTTGTTGCTCTCAGTTAATAAACAAAATTGGGGAGCAAGCCCATATAGCTAAAACATGCTACATAAAAACTGTATTTTTGCCAGGCAGTGGTGGCACATGCCTTTACTTCCTGCACTTGGGAGGCAGAGGCAGACAGATCTTTGTGAGTTTGAGTTCAGCCTGGTCTACATAGTGAGTGCCAGGACAGGCTTCAAAGCTACACAGAAAAACTCTGTTTGGAAAAACAAAACAAACAAACTAAAAATCCTGTATTTTCTATTTTGTGAGCCCTTGAGGATTTCATCCTTTGTAAGAAAGATATTGTTAATTCAGTGGTAGTCTATTAGTCTTGAACCTTACCTGCTTTCCAACTGTCTGATATATTCCAGGATGGGAAGTAAGCAAGAGATTGTTTAGGAACTGACCTCAAAGTATTTATTAAGTAAATCTAGACACACACACACACACACACACACACACACACACACACACACACACACTCATACTCATATAAACTATACAGTTTTTAACTCTATGCTTGAAGTGTCAGAAACAATATCAGCAAGATTTTCAATAGTTTTCTTATCTGCCATTTCAGTTTCCAGGATGTTAGTTAGCCAAGATCAACTGGAAATAGTAAATAAAATACATGAATAAGCAATTTGTAAGTTAAATTGTGTGTTTTCTGAGTATTGTGATGAAATCTTATACTACCCTACTCTGTCCTGCCTGCGACCTAAGCCATTTCTTGGTTTAATGTATCCATGCTGTAAATATTATATAGACTAATATACAATATGACATAACTACTAATCACTTAGTAGTCCTCTTAGCACACTGGTTGTTGTGGTGCCTGTGTGAGGAAAGTCCACAAGTATTATATAGTAAATGTACAGCTGGCAGATCTACTCAACAAATTTGTAGGAGTATATACCCCATATGGATAAGTCAACTTGCAAAGCTTCAGGAACACCTGTCTTTTGCATAGTCAATGCCAATTCTGTAGAAATCTTGTGAAATCATGACGTTTTCCCCTTCCATAATGGGATTCATCCCAAAATATCCTAGCAGTGTATAAATCATTCTTTAAACATGACTTTTCCTGTACTGGCAACTGGATACCGTTAAGCATTCATTCAGCCAAACCTTTGTTCTCATAGTCAAATATACATAAGGCTAATCCCCCACAATTATTTTTATTGACAGGACTCATTGACAAGAAAGGAGCCCTAAGCAGAGAGACAATATGTCTGCTCTAGCAGCAGACTCAGGAAGGTATAAATTACTGGCCTTTTGTTCTATCCTAAGAAGCTATTAATATTCTGTATTTATTCTTTACCTTGGCTTCAATCAGCATAAAATCATAGCCCAGGAAATTAACTGTTTATGCCTTTACCCCTAGAGATACAGGAAAAAGGCTTGAGTTGTTAAACCAGCCCCAGAGAAAGAAATTCTCTCCTGGGGCTGGCAGGTACCCTGCTGGAGCAGGAAGCAAAGTCTCCAAAGAAATTCTCCTTAACTCAGCTAGCTAGACCTGATGCAAATCAAGCACTTTTTGCCTTCCTCCCAGGCCCGAGGGTTACTACTGGTTACTAGCACTATGCTCCCAGCAAAAGGAAGGAAGCAAAAATGCAACAGCACTGTTGCTTTTTCTACAATTAATCACAAACTTCCAGCCTAACTAGTTACACTTAAGAGATATAGTCAGTCCACGAAAACAACTTCTTAGAATTTTGTATTGATTCTTAATTAGCTTCACAGCCATTGCCCCTCTGAGACGCAAGGCACCTCCTGGCCAGGTCCACCCAGATTTTGTGATTCTGTGAAATGCATGCTTGGTACTATTGTTATCACCTTTGAGATTGCTGACTATGTATGTGTATATAAACTAGAAACCATGTGGGATGGGTAGAACAAGGAGGAAATGAGAAGAGGAACAGTAAGGAAGAGCAAGGAAGCACTGGAGAGAGCATAGAAAGAATAAACAAGACATGATGACAAAATTTGTGAGTTAATTTATTTTGATTACCCTCAGACCTAATTAGTCAGATTTTTACTTGCTATAGCAAATCTTTCTGAACCCTTAGAGGTTTAATGGGCTTACCCCCAAAATAAACCTCAATACCTGTGTATAAAATAAACTTTATTTTATGTAATAATGTCCCTAAAGTCAAAGTCTAGTATTGCTGATTGACAATTTGGATATGCCAAAGAGAATCTGTGAACCTGTGAAGTGCCTCTTTTAAGTGGAAAATATAAAGGCACAATAAGATCCTTTGAGAGACCACATTCATGTAACCTTCATTGCACCATACCACTTGGATTCATTGTTTTTTACTTCTTACTGTGACTAATTTATAAATTAAACTCTATTATAGGTATATGTGAATAAGAAAAGCTATGAAGCATATGTGGTTGATCCTCTTTGCACTTTCAGGTATCTGTTGAAGGTCAGAAGACATAAGGCTGGGTGTTACCTTACAGCAAAATAGTTACATGAATATCATATAACACATTCAAGAGACACAGATTTGGTTACTGTTTGCTTTAAAAAGCTGTGCCTCAATATGCTAATAGCAGAAGGTGTTGCTCTTTACCTAGTCACAGGACTGTTATGACACTCCTGACGTGTCTATTTCTATAAAGGTAGGGCAGGAAAAGGCACACTCTCAACACTTTCTTTGAAATTGTACTAGTCTGGGTATTATACTATAAGACCTTGCTTAATGCTTACCAATGGTAGGAGGAAGGAATTATTCCTGCATTTATGTGGGTCTAAGGTTTGGGATCATTATGTAAATGTTAGTTCCTACAGGACTCAACAGTTCCTCTCCTTTTCATGCAAGCATGCTTCATTATAAGTTTCCTGCTCTGGGAAAATATCATAAATTCTTTTCTGCCTGACTTAATATCACCATCAAAATCTGGAACTAGCTTTCTAATGAATCAGCATGAAGAACTAAGCTGTGAGGCATGGCCACAAGCATAGTTGTCTAAGAAGGTCTGGTGAACAACAGGGCCACAGGGGCAATAAAAACCCAGCAGGCTCAGACTTTAGCTTCTTTGGTGAGTCACAGCCTGAGGAATAGGTAGTACACTGCTAAACTCCCTGCAGCTTGGCCTTGAGGAGTAGAAAAATCTTCTCTGTGGGAAGCATTCAAATGAATAGCAATTTCCACTTCCTTTAATATCCATGCTCTATGCATAAATTTAAAACAGGCTCAGAATTACTTATCACAAATCTATATCTTACCTGGGATCACAGAGAAATTTGGTTTTCTCTCCTTCTTCTCTCCAGATAAGCCATTCTCGAAAAGAGGGGTGCACAAACATCCGAGTCATGTCTCTGCGCTTGATTAGGAACATGGAAAGGTTCTCCATTCTTTGCTGAAAGTCTTCCCATTCTAGTGTGCCTTCAATGCTCCCAGCATTGATGGCCTGGAAGATATGTTCATCAGTAAGTGGGTGGAGAGAGGCCACTGCTACATTCAGGAGAGGCATCACCCGGTCAAAGGAAGACTGAGTTGGGAACTTCATATTGCACTGGAGTAAATAAACCTCAGAGAGTGAAACAGGAACCACTTTGTAGCTAGAGCTCTTTAGCACTAGGTAGCCTTTCTCTATGAGGTCAAATGTTAGTTTCAGGTATAGATAAGACCCTTGACTGAGGGTCTTGAGGTGAGAACTGAGTTTGCCAAATGTAGTATTGTCCATCTTGCCATTAAGTGAGATGTTATTCTGAATCTCTGAGCTGCTGTGAATCCGGTGCAGGATGTAAGCCTGAAGGTCTTGGTCTATGGCTTCATTCTCTTCTAGTCGATCCAAAAAAATCCTATGGAAAGGCAGCAACTTGGTAATTTCCTAAAATAGATGGAGAGAGAGATAGAGAGAGATAGAAAGACCTTTGGTTTTCCCTAACTCTTATAGACTATGAGGTCCAGAATAAGTCCAAATTTCTGAGTGGCCAATGAGGAAAACAATATTAAGCATGATATTTGGATCAAATTAAAGAACATTTTTCTCCATTCTCTTTATTCCATATACTCCAGCTTTACCGAAACCTTACCACCCCACTAAAAAGGGTTATTGCCAAGATTATCAATAATCTTAACCTTGCCAAATCAAATAATTAGCTTTCAGCTTTCCTCTTCTCAGGGTCCTAGCAGTGTTTGACAGCTGATTATACCCACCCACAGCACTTTTGGAGTCATCAACAGCCTCCTCTTAGAACACATCCTCTTTTTCTTGTGACACTGACTAGTTTTACCTAGCCGCTTTTTGCTAGTATCACTTTCATTTCTTAGCCCACCTCAGTCTAAGGTCTGTATTAATTTTCCTTCCTTCTTCAGTCATTCTTACTCTCTAAAAGTTTAAATATGTCAATTTTGCTAGATATATTAATTCCCCTGAGTTTTCATGTTGTATCTTGGTATATCCAGCAATTTAGACTTTCATGTTTCACAGATAAACTTAATATGACTAAATAAAAATTACTGAAGTTTACACTCAATCACAAGACATTCCCCATGTCAACAAATTGCTGCTGCTGTCCCTGACCCTGACAGTAAACCCTTGGAGGCATCTGTGATCTTAGCTCCTGAACTCACGTACTCACCCAAACCCCAGGACTCATTCTTGTTTTCTTGCTCCATAGTCACACTTAGTTTGCCATCAGGTCTTTTTTTCTTTTCTTTCTCAATTTTACTATGTAGATTTGCTGGTCTTGAACTCTTGATTCTCTTGCCTCAGCTTTCAAAATGATGACATCACAGGTATGAACTACCACACCTGGCTCATCAACTGTTTTATATTCTCCTTCGGGATATTTCCCAAATCTGATTATCTCACGTGGTTTCTACCATTATCACTAGTTTAAGACATCATCAACATTCACCTGTATTTCTGCTTATACTCTCCATCCTATTCTATAATTTATTATTTATACAACCAGAAGATAGATCTTTAAAAAGGTAGATCAGATTTCATCACTTCCTAATGCTTCTTAGAGGGGTTTCTCCCATTTACCTGAAACAACTATCATTTTTATCTCTTTATACTATTTTATTTTCTTCATTGTATTTGACATTACCCATAATATTATAATATGTTTAATTATATTTATTTTTGTGTTCCTTACTAAAAAAGTGTTATGAAAGCAGAGCTATTTTATGTTTAATTCATTACTGAATCCTCACTTATTAGGACAGTGTAGCACATACTCTAAATATCCAAGAAATGTCTATGGAAGCAATGAAAAAAAACCATGATTTTATGAAGAAAATAACTGTTAGTAAGTCTTCATTGAAGAGAGTGCAGGTCTCTATCAATGAAGAGACTGAAATTTGGACTTATGCACAAAATCTAGAATATGCATACTACTCTGCTACTCTTTGGTACACTTGAAAAATTAAGGTTTTTCTGCTCTATTTACCTAGACATTTAAAATAACTTCTTCGATTATACATGATATGTTAGAGCAGTTATCAGGACAATATTGCTTATGCTTAAATATCAAGACTAGAGATCATAGCTAGGTGTGGTGTTAACACATCTGTAAATCCAGTACTTGGGAGGATGAGGCAGGAGTATCATAAGTTTGAGGGCAAGCTGAGTTACACAGTGAAATGTTGTTAAAAAGCAAACACAAACAGAAGATTGTGTTCCTGGAGATCTCTCGTATTTATATTTGAACAACCAAGCTATTATTCAATAATTAGATTGCTATGATTTTAGCTGTAAAGATTATTATGTTGATCCAGATTCTGTAACTCAAATGACCTGCAGAGTAATAGTAAACATCTGTAAGATGACAGGACTAGAGGTATCAAGAGGACAGTAAATATAATTTGCCAATATACAGGAATAATAGTAAAGGGTAGAGGAAAGGAAAAGGAGGAGGCTTACTGTGACTCTTCTGTGTATTAATAACTATAAGTTGGATGTAACAAAATAGTAGAATGAATATATACTCTTTTCAGTTTATACCTTTTTCTTGGTTTTTCAAGAACTCTATGAGCTCTTAATAGTTATCAAGAAGGTTTTTTGTTTTTTTTTTGTTTAAAGTAAGAAACACTGTTCTGGGGCTGGAGAGATGGCTCAGCAGTTAAGAGTACCGACTGCTCTCCCAGAGGACCCGGGATCAATTCCCAGCACTCACATAGCAGCTAACAACTGTAACTCCAAGATCCAACACCCTCACATAAGACATACAGGCAGAAACTGATGAAGAAAAAAAAAAGACATATAGGCAGGCAAAACACTAATGCACAAAACATAAAATAAAAATAAATAAATTATTTACAAAAAGAAACACTGTTCCAAACCACATATGAACACAAAAGAATGGGAGCTACAATTTCTACTGTAACTCAGTAGCCAAGTATTTTTACAGGTTCAACTCCACATTCCTCATTCTTTCAGGCCATTAAGCTGTTAGCAGTGAGTAGGGGAGATGATTTAAAGAAAATAAAACCTTATCTCTTGGTTGCAATAAATTTAATCTAAAACTTAATATTTCCAATATTCGCCAGAGGAAGTCATATACAGAAACAACTCTACATTCACTAAAAAGAAAACAAAAATGAGCTCAAGAAGAAGTGAGGGAAGAGGCAGAAAGTCTGCACCTCTGCTGAAGACTGGACTGGATTCTGCATAACATTAAATGATAAAAAGTATAAAATGGAATTCAAAGAGAGAGATATTTTTCCTTTGTACTACTGCATCAGGACAAAATCTAAAAAATAGACCTTTTTATGCTATTTTTTCCTCCTTTAAGACTGATCTTGAACTCATGATCCTCTTCCTTCTGCTTTCCCAGTGCTTGGATCACATTCTCAGTCCTTTAATTACTATTCTGAGGAACATTTAGGAAGTCTTATCCAGAGAAATGGCAATAGGGACTTGAGAGTCACATATAGAAAGAATGTTTTTATCTAGCCCATGTCTCTGAGGTTTAAGAAGAGCTAAGAGAACTAGGAACTGGAACATTTTCAGTTTAAGTTCCCTATAAGGGAGATAATCTATGGTTCAGAAGCAAACAAACACATACCTGTAAACTGGTCCTAACTGTTACAATTAGTTTGAGCCAAGAAGGAAAATTTCCAATCATTTTACTCAGAAATGATACAATTGTATCCCCATAATCCGGTTTGTGAAATTCTGCTTCATTTAATCCATCAATTAAAATGATGAAATCTTCATCTGGGATTTTTCTCTCTGAGATAGAAAGAAACAAATTACTTCACAATTACCAAGTGGATAGGTAAGTTCTCATTGTGTCTGTGACCACATGTAAGTCTGGAAAAAAATGTATTAGAAAAGGTCTCTCATGAGGCCCTGGATCACCAGTGTGCATAACTTATTATAAAGACATGCAATCATTCATTTGGTGAACTAACTTTGTTATTCATCAGGTCACAGATATATGAGTACATGCCTTTCTTTCTTCTTTTTTGTTTTTTGTTTTTGTGAAACAGGGTTTCTCTGGTGTAATAGCTTTGGCTGTCCTGGAACTCACTCTGTAGACCAGGGTGGCCTCAAACTCAGAGATCCATCTGGCTCTGCCTCCCGAGTGCTGGGATTAAAGGCATGCACCACCACCACCACCACCAGGCTTATGAGCATGTGTATTATAGTTTCAGGAATACAATACTTTTATTGTGAGAGCCTTAAAGCTGGAGCTGTGAGGACTTGCATATGGAAATCCATCGTTTTCTCAAACATATAAAAGTTAAATAGACTGTGGTTGTTTCTATCATAGCTTAAAGAATTTGTGAATTCCTTAAAGACTGAGGTAGTATATAGAACTATATGTTAATGTATTCTGGGAAGAGAGGACAGAAGGATGAATAATGTATCTATAGAAAAGTATTTTTTTGAAAAACATTCCAAATGCTTCTTAAGTCTAATTATCAAGAATTTGTACTGCATTTTCATTCTATAGTGTAATATGAATTAACATTTTTAAAAATTATACTTGTGATGTGTGTGTGTATATGTGTGTATGAAGTCAGTTCTATTTTGTGGGTCCCCAGAGGTTGAACTCAGGTTGGCAGGTTTGGAGGCAAGTGCTTTTTCACACCGAGGAGCCATCTCATTGGCTCTTGATATTTTAATGGATGACAAACAATTAATTTGCTAATAAAATTAAATTTCATTTGCATAAATTTCCAGTCAAGCACATTACTCATTAAATGAGTAAAACATGAGGATTTCTCTTTTTTAAAGTGGGGACTAAAATGGGCTGGCTACATAGCTGGACAGATTTGCCTACCATACAGAAGGTCTTGGATTGGATCGCTAGCACTTTGAAAAAGGAAGCATTTCTCCCTTAATCGGGATAATGATATTCTTTTAGATCCCTATGAGGTTTGCTGTTTGGGAACTCCCTTCTCCTCTTGGGAAGAGTTGCATAAGTCACCTAGGAATGCTGGACTGTTTGTGAGATGTCAACAAGGAAGCTCAAGTCATCATCATACTTCTTTTTTTTTAGAATTTAAAACAAAAAATACAAAGAATTTCTTAATGTTATGGACATTTTAAAACAATGAAAGATATTGTCAAATAATTTCTTTTCCTTTGTCTAGTGAGGTTTGCCATTTACACCCTCAAGAGAGTATAAAGATCTTTAGACTGCTTGTTGAATGCAATTAGCTTTAAAAGGTTTCTTTATATTCATTTTTAAGCTTTTACACAATATTAAAAGAATTTTTAAAATTAAAAAGTGAGGATAAACAAAAATTGCTCCTTCATATTTTGCCACATAGAAACATTTAAAATGCAATTATTTTTTGAGAGTGAGCCTAGTCTTTAATGGCTGAGCCATGTCTGGACTGTCTGCAACTACTATTTATTATTAGAATTATTTCACAGAAAAATATTTTAATAAAAACAAAGATACTAACTTTTATATACTTTTAAAATCCGTATCTACTCCCACTTACACCTAGATAGTTTCATTTTCTTATTTTTCATGGACTAACAGAAGACTTTAAATTGTTTGATCCTTACAAGTCATTGCTCCAGCTGACAAGTCACTGGAGAGCTTTCCTAAGCCCTTTGACTCCTGTTTTAATCTCTGTAAATAACATTCGCTGGGTATTCCTCATTACCTCTGCTTACATATATCCTCAATAAACCTTTGGGGTCTTTCCTAGTAGTCCTGTAGATACCTAGGATAAATACTGATTACAGACACTGCAGGAGAAGAGGAAGCAGCTAGAGCTGAAGTCACACCACCACTCAGGAGTTATTAATAAAGAGCCACAGGGCATTGTTTTGTTCATCAGAATTGTCTTTCTTTAGTTATGATGCCACTTTCTCCTTCATTTCATATTGGTGGTTAAAGTAAATGCCTATTGAGAAACTTCAAACTTTTGGAATCTTTAAAACTTTTGAAAAATACTGTCTTTTTTTTTTTTGAAAAGTGTATTATTTGAAATTTAACTTCTGACCATGAATTGAAAAGTATTTTCCAAAATTTTCCTGGGAGGAAAACTCTAGCTACCTCTGAGAATAAGCTGTAGATACACCAAAACCCTGATCAAATTAAAGAACATTTTTGTTATATGAGAAAATTCCTTTCAGTTCCCTTCCTCTCAGTGCTTAATGGACTAGCCATTGCTTTGATTTCTATCACCACAGGCTACATACATTTGCTTCTTTTGATCAATATAATGTTTCTGAGACTAACATTGTTGAGTGTAATATTTGTTTATTTATATTACTAAGAAGAATTTTATTGAGCAAATATACAATCTACTTATCTACTATGTTGATGGACATCTATATTTATGTACATATTAGGATGATTATACAGATGCTCTTTTATTGTTAATATGATAAATTATAGCGGTTAACTTCCAAGTGTTAACTAACACTGTATTCCTGGACAAGTGGAAACTAACTTTGCTATTAGCTTTTTTCTTCTTCTAGTATTTTGTTATCATGGTCATGAGGAATAATGGTCTATAATCTATTTTTTTAAAAGATCCTTCTGGCTGACATTTTGATGTCCATCAATGTTATGCTTGCCTGATTAAACTGTGAAGTGTTCTTTTCTGTTTTTTTTTTGAAGAACATCTGTATCAAACATATTTTTTCTCAAAATGTTGAATATAATCACTAAAACCATTTGAATATATAGTTTTCATGATAAAAAGTTTTTTCTCTTTTAAATTATCATTAAATTTAACTGATATAATGCTATATAGTTTTTCTATTTCTTCTAGAGTTATCATCTGGTAAACTGTGTGTTTGTTAAGAACAGCCATGCCACTTTAGCGAATTTGTTGAATTTTATTGTTATGAAGTTGTTTATAATGGTTTCTTTTAAAAATATTTTATGAATTGTAGTGGTACCAGCCCTTAATTTCTGATGTTGTTTCTTGAACATTCTCCCTGAGACTCGCTTTTCCAATTTCACACCAGCTTTATACTGCGGTCACTTCTGTCCTTTGATCACTTCCCTCTTTATACTAACCCTGCAGATTTTCCTTATATTTTTCTAGGTTAAGTTAGAAACTTACACAAGTGATTTTATATTATTTACTTTGAAATATTATATATTCTTTGTATGACCTGTTCTTTGACCCAAAGGTTATTTAGAAGTAGATTAACTTATAAATATTTAGGGGTTTTATTGTTATCAATTTTTAATTTAATTCCATTGTTTTAGACAACATTGCTGCAATATTTTAACTTTTTGGGGTGTGCACACCCACATGTGCAGGCCAGTGGACAACCCTGGGTGTTGTTCCCTAGTTGCTGTCTACATTTTTTTTTTTTGAGACCGGCTCTCTTTAAACTTTCTGACTAAACTAGCTCCCCAGACTGATTTTTGTTTGTTTTAGAGGTGGGCCTGGACCTCACAGTCCTCCACACCAGCGTCCCAAGTACTGGGATTCTTAGCATGCACCACCAGACTCGGAAAACTTTTAGAATTTTTGTGACTTGTTCAGAATACAGTTCTCATTATAGTTTATGTTTTCTTGAAGAAAATACATATTCTGCATTTATTGGGTAATATTCTGTAAAAACCAATCAGAGTAGGTTGGTTCAAATTTTCTGTATCTTTAATTTTTTCCTCTACTTGTTTGAATAGTTACTGAGAGGCATTAAAATCTCCATCTTTAAGAGCGTTTTGCCTGTTAAGCTCTTTGATCCAATTTTTATTTATGTTTCTGAAATAGTGATACTGGGTACAGAATTTAGGATTATTATATCTCATGAAGAATTGGCATTTGTGTCTATTAATTGTTTTTACTAACACTGCTTGTCTAGAAGTCTATTCTGACATTAATAAGCTATTCTAGATTTCTTATGGCTTATGTTTTACTCATAATTTTTAAATCCTTTCATTTTCAAATGTGTCATATTTGAGTAACTGAGTAGACAACATATGGATTGGATTTTGTTCTTTATTCAGTCTGACAGTTTCTGCATTTTAATGTATTACTCCATTTATATTTTATAATTTTTTTAATATGAATTGCCTAATATTTCCTATTATTTTGTTTTTCTTCTTTCTTTTTTGTTAATCATACAATTTTTAATGTTTTATAAATTGTTTTCACAATTGTTGCTCATGACTTTAAGGGTGAGTAGAAATCCCCAGAGTAAGATGAAGCAATGGAACTCACTCAGGGTTATATTAATAGGGATATCTAAAGCTGGTTATAGAGAAATGAATGAGCAGTTATATCTTATAGTAAAATTATAAACTGTGTTACTATGTTTGAAAATTTGGAGCAGACTCAAAAAATATCTTTATATTTTCTTTGAGCACCTATAAAGCATAGCTCTTTTTATCATTCCCCTTTTAAAATACTCAAGCAGTGCCAGGCTTGGTGACGCATGCCTTCAATCCTAGCATGGGGCATAGAGGGAGCAAAAATCAGCGGATCTCTGTGAGTTTGAGGCCAGCCTGGTCTATACAGAGCTCCAGGACAGACAGAACTACCCCATGACCCTGTCTCAGTAAACAAAACAAAAGCATGCACATAAGCAGCTTCCTGTACTGTGCTCCTATTCACAATGCACTTCCTGAAACATCTACCATGTTCAAGGTAAAATAACAGAAAGGTTTTAAATTCAACTGCACCTAATTTAGTCAAAGAGGTAAGTGCAGAAACAACTAATATTTGTACATCACAAAACTTATTGGCATATAGTAAATGCTCATTACATGTTCATGTTAAACTGTGCAGTGGTGGCGCACACCTTTAATCCCAGCACTTGGGAGGCAGAGACAGGCAGATCTCTGTGAGTTCAAAGCTAGGCTGGTCTACAGAGCTTGTTCCAGGATAGCCAAGATTACACAAGGAAACTCTATCTTGAAAAAAAAAACACAACAAAACAAGATTCATGTTCAATTTTAATATTTTTACATGTATATAATAATGTGTTGAGTAGCACAACTGAGATACATAATTATTATTTTTCTGTTTGGCTTCCAGTGCTGACAAAAGAATTGTTATGAGTGGAGGAAGGCTAGTAAGGTTGCTTAGTGGGTAAAGGAACCTGCTTCCACATCTCATGACCTGAGTTTGGTCCTGGGACCCACACAGTGGGACGACAGAGCTGATTCCCAGTCTGTCCTCTGATCATGTCAAGTTGTGAAGTGAGAATACCACACAAAATAAATTAAATGTAATCGAAAAAAAATATAGGAAAGGGTGAAGAGATGGCTCAGCGGTCAAGAGTACCTGCTCTGCCACAGAGCTGTGATCTCAAGCACAAACATAAGAAGCTGGGTAAGGCTGCACACGCCTGTGACCCTAGTGCTGGTGGGGTGGAGACAGCAAACCAGCGAGACCCTGTGTTCAGACAACTAAAGAGGACAGTTACAGAAGAAGAGACCTGCCCTCATCCTCTGTACATGTGGATGTGTACATTCATGTGCAGGTACTATATTTGCAACGCCCTCAACTCACCTCCCCACACCAAAAATAAAAATTAAAAAAGGTAAAAGAAAGTGTGTAGCAGAGAGAGGTTTAGGAAGGTATGGGCTGGCTTAAGGAGAGAACTGTTCTGAGGCTTTAGTGGACACCAGGACTGTGGGGGAAAGGTAGGAAAAGTATGCACCTGAAAGGGAGACAGAGACCATTAATTTCATTTTCATTAAGTGAATTTTTGATATGATACAATTTATTTACACAAAATGATCATATGCCTTTTTAAGTACCTTTCAAGGTAAACAGTTAAAGAGATTTCTAGTGTAAATACTGTGGTGTGCAACCACAGGATGCTTTATTGGCATGGATGGGGCAATAGATATACTGCAGATGTTTTCTAACTATACAAGTTTCTATACTACAGTGTTTTGAAGCATAGAAACCCCGTAACAGTGAGCAGGAGCTACAACTTTACTGATTTATTCTAATTCCACAGAAAGGATTAGAAGCTCTACTCCTTCATTATAAGAAAACGGAAATCATTTGGAAATCAAAATGAGAACTTTTACAAAGGAAGGAGGAGGTATCAGTTTCTACAAGAACTTGTTCTTTTGAAACAGAGTCTTACTTGGTTGGTCCTGACTTCCTGGACTCAAGCAGTCCCTCTACCCCAGCCTCTTTCAAGTGTTGGGATTACCATCACACTCCACCTGAGCAAGGTTCTGTAAGCTATATTCTGTAGACATCAGCTATGGAACACTTAGTTTTGGCAATGTAGTAAATATAATCATTTCTATATCATGACCAAAGTTATCAGGGCTCCTTAGGACCTCATCTATACCTTTGTGGAGGTTCTCTAGGGGTTCTAGAACTCCCCTCCGGAAGGAGGCCATGGGGTCTTGAACACAGGACCGGAGGCTTAGCATGCTTTGCAGGTGAGGTTCCCGAAGAAGCTGCTCCCGATAAGCTGTCAGCTGAGGTGAGCGGCAGAGCAGGGCAGCAACATTGTGGACAAATTCTGGTACCAGGCAGGTGTAGGCATTATCTGCTTGGCAATAGTGATAGGCAACCACCTACAGAAAGATGAGATTGCAAACTGGCTTATCAGCAACTATGGTTACCATATAACCTTTCCCCCAACACTGTCTCTGGTTTCTCTATTTCCTCAATTTTTTTCAAATAAAAATAAAAGCTGCTAACTCAACTGTATAATTTATATAGAATACTTCCATTGTATATATTTATAATATCACAATATGAAATTAATATTTATAAATAAAAATGGGATACTCCTGGATTATAAGAAACAGGAAGCAAGACTGAGAATGAAGATGTACATTAATATTGTTAGCATTTATTCAAAACAGTAGTATAAAAAGTCTACTTTTAAAACAGCATTAGAAATAAAACAATTAGAGGAAAATCAACAAATACACATGCTTATATCACTTTTCAGTTACGGTTGTGCTTTAAGATAAACCTATAAAATAAAATGATCTATATTTAAAAATTATCAGTAAATGTTTTCTGAAAGTCCAGATAGAGGCAAAGTACTAAAATTAGATAAAAGGGAAGGAAAGAGGTGAGGATTTGCTAAATATGGCTCTTAAATACTAAGAGTTCACGAGTGTTAATAACATTTAGATTCTGGGATTTCTAGCTGTCTTTTTAAAGCTGTTTGTTAGAACTGTGCAGAATTTACTCCATATTGTCTGTTCTTTTTACCTCAAGACAAAGTACAAAAGAGGGTTTCCTTTTTCTTTTTGATAGAGTTGCAGTATGAAACCAAGGTTGGCCTGGCACTCCTGATTCTCCTGCCTCCATCTCCAGAGTATGCCATTATGCCTAGCACAGAGAGTGACTTTAATACAGATCGCTCTTCTAGCTCTTACTGCTCAGAACAGTGATGGGATACTGCAGAAACCAAGGCAACAATAGGAGAGATTCAGCTGGATATATGGAAAGAATCTGACATGGTGCTCAGAAAACAGTAAGAGGGAAATAATATTAGTGATTTCACCATAATCACTTCTGTGCTCCTCTTACTCATCATCGCCGTCATCTACATTCTGTATGTTCATTTTAGCTACTAGCTTTGTGCCTATAGATAACTCTGACATCCTACTAGCACTCAGGGATGTACTGAGAATGCTTTCTTCGTTACCTCTCATAAAGGAGTTCTATTATGAAAAACTTCTATAAATGTGGTCATCTCTTTAATACATTCTGGAAATGCCAGAATTAAACAGTTAAAAAAATCATTCTCATTAAACACAAAAGGAAATCAAACAACACAGGAGACATTATCACATATTTAAAGCTAACGAAAGGAACTGCTTGTGAATGAAACAATGACGTCTGAGTTCAATAAGGGGACTAGAAATCAGAGGTTGTATTTGAAAAAGCTCCACTCCTTAGGTACATTAGTCCCTGCTTTATTATCTATCTTAAAGACAGTATAAGAAGCCCAAATAGAAACTTTGTCCTCTCGGTCAATGGTGAAGCCAGGGGTTATTGTCTACAAGGACACAAATCTCCAAATGATTAAAAAACCAGTAAACTTTTGAACCAGTATATAATCACACTATATTTTGCTTCAATGATTCCAGAGGCCTTGTATAATTTAATTGCTTTTTACCCAACGCAATGGGGTATCATTTTACAGATATTGATGCTAAAATTTAGAGGGTTTTCTTTTTTGCTGATTTTGTTAAAAATTATATGTGTACTTGGAGGTCAGTGTTAAAGTTCTATTTTCTAAAGCTGCTTTTCTTTTTAATTTTAGTATTTAGCATTCAAATATAAAGTCTTGATTTCTTTGAAGAATTCAGGTAGAAAATCAATTCAACAGCTTAAGATTTGCAAGGTGTTCAAAATAGGTTACTAACTACACATTTCAAAGTAACTATGTAATATGTATATGAATTCCATCAAAACTATGTGATAAGTACTGAAATGTCTCAGTCAGATAAAGTGCCAGCACCCATGTAAAAACAGCTGTATGCCAGTAACCTCAGCACTGGGGAGGCATAGATAAGGAGATCTCTGGCCAGTTACCATAGCTTATCAGTGTGCTATAGTTTCAGTAATAGACCCTGATTCAAAATAAGATGAAGAGCAACTAAGGAAGATGTGTGTCTGATGCCTGTGGAAGCCAGAAGAGGGTGTCAGATAACCTGGAGTTGTTGATTGTGAGCTGTCATGTAAGTGCTGGGAATTGAACCCAGGTCCTTTGGAAAAACAGCCAGTGCTCTTAAGAACTGAGTCCATTCTGTAGCCTCCCAGATTGTCTTTTGATATGATCTAAAACTTTTCCTATATATAAAAACAGGACGCAAGCCTAGACTATACATTTTTCCCAGTCTCACACTGTACTAGTGATCAAAGGCACATTTGTACAGCACTCTACAGTATTGAGGAAGTAATTATACTTGATTTAGTTACAGCTTCTTGGAAATGGCTCAGAATCAATCTGCCTTAATAAACCAACAGGAATAACCTTTTTCCCTGGGTAGATTCTTATTTCTCAAATCATTGTCTTAATTTCATTTATAGCTATGTCTCTCTTATGTAATTATTTTTTCCATCCCAAGTTTTATGTATGTTAACTATCTTTGAAGGAAAATAGTAAGTAAATGTGCTCTTCTTTCAAGGGAAGAACAAAAGGGGAAGCAGGCAGTCCACATATACTAAAGGATGGAGGTCAATATGGTATTTTGATTGGGGGCTGATAAAATGCTTCAGTGTTACGGGTTACTGCTACAAAGCCTGAGGACCTGAGTTTAAGGTCTGAGACTCACAACTCTCATACATTATCTTCTGACCTAGACACTTGAGTACACACATAATAAATAAATGTAATGCAGTACTGAAATATTCCGATTGGGTTAGAAATATAGCTCAGTGGCAGAATGCTTTCTAAGCAGGCAGGATACCCTGGTTTTCATCTCTACTACTGCCAAAGGTGGAGGGAGGCAACTTTTGATTTAATGTTACATCTAGTCAATGATAAAACATATAAACCTTATCAAAGAATTGAGTGGCAACAAATTTTCCAGGTTTATGTTAAAAGTCTCAAGACTTCACACACCATAGTGCATTTTCTACTTCAAATAATACCTATGGAGGAATTAAGCTAATCTCATACAATGGAAGGGCAGTTTTGAATATTTGGTACCTATTTGGACAGAAAAACATCTAGCTGAGATAACAAGTGGAATTTGTATCTTTTAAATTCTAGAGTTACAACAGCTCTTCCTTTAGGTCAGTGCTAACATTTGTAAGCCTACCCACCACTCAATACTCCTGATTTATTTATTAGCACTATCCTTCAACTCTTAAGTAGTTTAAACAAACAAACAAACAAAACTGAACTCACTATGTACATGGGGCTGGCCTTACAGTTATTCTTCTTTATCAGCCTCCTAAGAGTTGATATTAAAGTGTGAGTCACTGGGGCTAGAGCGATAGCTTAGTGGTAAAGGGTTCTGGCTATTTTCCCCAATGACCTGGGTTCAATTCCCAGCTTGTATGTGGCTACTCACAGTTATCTGTGATGCCCTCTTCTGGCCTTGTTGAGAAGAGCACACTCTGTGGTACACAGACAAACATGTAGGCAAAACAGCTATCAAATATAATAGAATGTGTGAGTGACTACCACACCAGCTACTTTAGTATTTCTAGGGATCCGAAAGTTCACTGCAAATAACTACTTTATCTCCCTTTATTCTTGTTTCTTAACTCCGATTCTAATCTTCACTCTGGGACTGGAGGCTAAAAATAGTTCCCAGGCTTGGGTTCTGTTTCAGTAATTTTCCAGTTAAAAGCCCTACCTTCTCTTTCTCCTCCTCCTCCTTTTTGTTTTAAGCAATGAGACTTTTATTTTTCAACTTGAACTCATTTTAGACTTACAGAAATGTTGCAAAAGTAGTACACAGAGCTTCCATTTATTTCTCATTCAGTCTCCCTTATTAGTATTTTATATAATTTTAATTATAAAAGCCAGTAAATTAACATATAATAATTTTACCTAAAAATCTAAACAACATTTAGTAATCTTACCTAAAGACATTACTCAAATTTAAGTGTTTCCTTTAGGTCCTTACCTATTCAAGACTCATCAGGGACCCCACAGAGCACATTTCTCTTTAGTCTCCTTTCATTTCTAAGAGACCTTTAGTCATTTTACACAACTCTAATGTTTTCAAATATTGACTAGTTATTTTGCTGAATGTCTCTCAGTTTCGATTTGTCTGATGATCTGAGACCTTTTCTTGGGATGAATACCATAAAAACAGTGTTGTGTTCTTGATGAGTCATGCCATAGGTCTCAATGTTAGTATATCTTGCTATCGATGAGACTGATCTGCTTTGCTTGGTTGAAGTTAAGATTCTGCAACTGTAAAGTTGCTTTTTGTGGTTAAAAATATCTTAGAAGAGAGTCTTTTGAAATTATGTAAGTCCCATTGCTCTCTAAATACTTGCCCATTAACTTTGCTATCTACCAGTGGATCTCTTCTGCAGCAATGATTACTATGATGTTAAAGGATTTTCAATTTCTCTTCTTCTATATTTGTTACTTGGGATCCGTCTGGAATGAAGAACTGTCCTTCTGAATAGAGCATGTTGCAATTAATTATTTTAGGCTGAAGCATAAACTATACATATATGTGATTACATAAAATCATATACTAATATGTGTGTGTGTATGAATACACACATGTAAAGTTGGAGAAGTAAAGATGTTTAATAACCTTTAACCTTTTCAGTGCTGGGTATTGAACTCAAGGCCCTGTGTATGAAAGTTAGCATTCTATTATTGACCCACATCTCTTGCTCTTATGTGATTTCTCCTCCCTGCCTGACAATGCCAGTCCTGACCGGCTTGGAACTCCTGAGCCTCCTATCTCAGCCTTCTGCGTGCTAGAATTATAGAGTACACCAACGTCTTCAGCCCATGCAAAGCATTTTAATAAGGATTAAATTATTAAATTTAATTAAATAGTTTGGATTTAACTAAAGTACAACAAGAGAAAGGCTATTTGGTTTCAGTATAGGGAAGAGTTTGGACTTTCTTTATTCATTTAACACCAATTTATATATTAAACCCTTGTATTAAGAGCTGGGGATATAGTAGCTAACACTTAAGCACTGACCTGTTCTAGTGTAAGATGCAGATTAAAAACAAATAAACAACAAACACTGAAGTTGACAAATATACAACATGATTGCTTTCCCTATATTTGTATCCAGAATGTAGATGAAATCCAGGTCAGTGTTAATTTGAGAAGACAAAATCCTTAGATACATGAAAACATTATTTATAGGTTACTTGATGCTTGACTTGGATCTCATTTGTTCTTACGGTTCTCTTTAAGAACACCTACACCAATACTAATTAAACTTCATGACACCGCCTTGCATATATTCCCTGCTTCTGTTCACCCTTCCCTATGTGTTGTGCCTAATATGTCCAATATTAGGTTCAACATACTTAATGTTGCCAGATTGTCAAAATGATGGCTGCTTTTGCTTTTAGCAGCATCACTTCCAAAAACCAAGATCACTTGACATTTTTCTTACATAGTAAAGGAATGGCAAGAACGACATTGAGTTCTTTCTTACATAAAAATTATTTTTTGGGGAAAAAAACCCAGTTTTTGATTTCTTATGACACAACTTAGAAGTAATAGGTTTCTTTATTATCTGATTTCATATGCATTATCTTCTTAAAGATTAAACATTTACATGATAAGAGCTGTTAGTCATATAGAAACTTTATTTTTTGAAAAATTATAGCTCAGCAAAATCAGAGAAGGTGAAAACTTCCATCCTAGCTTTCTTACTTTGAAGGCATATTCAACAACTGAGAGAGTTTCTATAAGAATACACAGCAAAGATCATTCTTGTCACTAGAAAAGCAGCAGTGGTTAAAGGCGCCGGTTCTTGAGTACCTGTTCCATCTTTTACAGAATGAAGACAATGATAATAGTCTTACAGAGGCACACACAGGCTATGAATCCTAGCTCTGTTACCTATTAACAGCATAGCTTTGAAAAAAGAATCACTGGAGACAGCGTTTCCCAAGTATAAAACAGAGATAATAATGACTACCATATAGGGTTAGGATACTATGAGATTAAGAAAAAGCAAACAAAACAAAATCTCAAATAGTTTAGAGTCTCCACACTTATTACAGTTTTACTAAACAGATGCCAATGTGTTGCTGCCCTATTAACCCATCCTATATTAAATTCTATGCATATGACTACATCATAGCAATAAGCATAAAAAATAGAAAACTCACTTTTTTCTAGGTAAATTTATATACACAAGAAAGAACCTGAATGAATTTCGGTGCCTCTCCACTGATTATGCTTAGAACATTGCCATGCTCAACTGCAGACATAACTGACAGACTGACAGGCGCTGATCTAGCAAAAGCTGATACAATCCAAGTGGAAAGTGTTTCTTCAGGGTACAAGACTGCTTTAAAGCTGACCAACTCTTCAGTGTTTCCCGCTAATTAGCACAAGAAGCAGCAAGGACACTATGATAATTACCAGTGGCAATTACTGATATAGAGGAATTGACATCAAGGACTCTCAAATCAAGAGGCTCTTGATTTTTTTTAATACTGACTTGAGAATCTCATTTAAAAGTCAGATGTACACTTACTGGTTGGTTATGGTGAGAAGCAAGGCTGCTGGCTTCTGCTCTGTGCTCCCACAGCACAAGCTTCTATAGCCGAACTGTAATGTGGCACAATTACTAGGATAATATTCATTTATCAACTAGGAGCCATTTCTTATACAATGTTTAGCATAAACTTAAACATGCTGAATCCTCACATGCAAATGTATTTGTACATTGCTCTTAGAATTCTAAAAGTTTTGAACTTAATGTAAATAGCCACTAATTTCCAACTTAAACAATATTTAACATTTTTGAATATTAAATATAAACATCAAATGTAAGGGGAAATTTATTATATAATATTATTAAAACATTAAAAACAGCCCATCTCAAGGATTAAACAGACTCATTTATATTTTGTTTAAAGGTGACCCAATCATGAAATTTAGAATGTGATCACTCCTCCAGAAAGGAACAGTCACTAATAGCCTACTTATACTTAAAACTTTTCAAATATGGAAAATAAGTAACTTGGGATTTCTTTCCTTGGTGAAAGAGGGAGTAAGCTGTAACAAAGCAGACAGATAGAATATCTTTTATCTTTTAGCACCTACCACTATCTGATATATTATGTGTTTGAGTATTGTCTTTCTCCCACCACAAGAATGTAGGCTACACAGTGCAGATCATTTGTGTTGTGTGACTCATTTCTGGATTGCTGGACATCCTAAGTGAATAACTGGATACAATGCTGGGACCTCTTCAACATTCTTCTATTTCTGTATTTATTTACATTATTCTAAATAACAGGTGGGACACCCTATTTATAAGAAAGCAGAGATGTCTCCTACAGTCACAATGAGCTGACAATGAATACGAGGGAAATCTGGAGCTGTTCTGGAAGTCTATCTGAATGTGTACTAATAAGAATGATAAACACACCACCCAGCCCATGGAGTTTCACTCTATAGCCTTGGTTGGAACCCACTGTCATTCAGTCTTCCCTCAAATTCCTAGAAGCCCCGCTACCTCATCCTCCTAAGTGCTGAGATTAAGAGCCACCATGCCTTGCTTAGAACGGATTTCTATAAGGAAATCTGAAACTGGCAGAATTACAGACCATCTGTGAAACTTCAGAAAAGCACAAGAATTAAAAGGACCAGGTACTTTCGAGGATGAAGGTTAGGAAAGGAACAGAGACCAGGTGATCACCTTTTCAGCATCTAGAGAAGAGATGTTTATTGACTAGAGACACTGGGAGAATCTAAGCTTAGCTATACAGGACAAACTGGGTGCAGAACTGGAAAAAAAAAAAAGAGCCTTTAGTAAAATTTGCATAGTGACAACTGAAAGCTCAGTGGTATTTTAACCAGCTCTAGAACATTAGCATGCAGTATATATATTCTCTAGGTAAAAGGCTGGAGAATTCTTTGTGAAAGGATGCGAACAATTTAAGAAAGAAATCCTCTAAAATGTATGGACACCAATTTCTGGGTATTTCCAATAAAGAATGGATCATCTAAATGCCCTTTGTAAACTCAAACAAACTTGGTCACATGAGTTCTCTCTTTCTCTCCCACTCTCTCTCCTCAACATACTCTCCCGGCCTCCCTGTCCCCTCCCCTCTCAGGAGGGAAGAGGGAGGAAGAGAAGGAGAGAGAGAGAGAGAGAGAGAGAGAGAGAGGGACAGACAGACAGAGAACACTATAGGAATAAAATTTAAAAATGCTTTATAAACAAGGGGAACAACTGTAGAAAAAGAGTCATTTAATATTAAAACTATGATAGCCAAAAAGTTTTTTTTTGCTTTTGTTTTTTTAAATGAAGAGGTTGAAGATAATGCTGAAGAACTCTGTCAAAAAAGACTGGGGACGTACAGTTTCTGGGGGTTCAATGGCTGGGTAAAGAAGTCAACTGATAGTTCTGAGCATTATTTGTTTTTCTTGTGCATATGCTATTTTGAGAAAGATAGGAAATTTAAATTAAAAATATTATGGATTCTGGGCAGTAGTGGCACGGTACTTTAGTCCCAGCACTTGGGAGGCAAAGGCAGGAGGATCTCTATGAGTTTGAGGCCAGTCTGATCGACAAGAGTCAGTTCCAGAACAGGCTCCAAAGCTACAGAGAAACCTTGTCTAGAAAAACATATATATATTGTTTTTATACTATACATATATGACTATATGATATAGTAGGAAGAACTATAAACCAGTAATAAAAATGCAAACTACTGTTTATTTATATGGTGACTTTGACTAAACCATCTAACACCCTCATCTAACTCATTAGAAGACTTTGCTTCTAAGTCTTGAAGGTTCTCATCCCATCACAGTATTTTTTTTTATAGGAACAGAAAAACAAAAACAAAGGAAAAAGAGAAACTTTTCTTCATGTTCTCCTGGACACTTTTACATATTTTTGCTAAGAATCTTCCTATCTTTGTTTTACTGCTAAAATGGAACTAGCAGGCTCCCAGTTTGGGAATCTTATTGTACCTGTGAGGCAAGTCTTCGCATGGCCTCCTCCTGCCGTCTGCGCATTTCTGGAGTTCCTGGGCAGCTTCCACTGGTAATAGATGAATGGGCTGAAGGTGGCTGGGTGAGCGGTAGTTCTCTGTTGGCATCTACATCTGAATTTAAAAGAAGAGATGTTTAATCAGAGAATCATAAAACTCTAGACTGGTGGCTTTCAATCTTCCGAATACTGTGACCCTTTAATAATGTTCCTAATGTGGTGGTGACGACCAACCATAAAATTATTTTGTCCCTACTTTATGGCTGTAATTTTGCTGTTGTGAATCATAATGTAAATATCTGATACGCAGGATATCTGGTATGCTTGTCATGGTCCTACAGGTTGAGAACCACTGCTCTAGCCTAAAGGCATATTAAATTCCATTTTGCTCTATGACCAAGCAATTCCATTCCTAACTATATACCCAAGTAAAGTAAAAAACACACGCCTAAATAGAAACTTGCACACCAATGTCCAGAGAAGCAAAATTTATAGCTGATAGAAAGTCAACTATACAAGTCAGATGTACATCAATTAATGAATGGATAAACACAATGAACTGCTTGCTACTTGATGATGAAAGGAAGTGAAATACATCCACATGCTGCAACATACATGATACCACATCACCCCCCCAATCTCCAGTAAGTGCTTCTATTTATATAAAATATTCATTCAGATGGAGAAATCTATACCAATAGGTAAAGCAGGAGCTTTCTGGGGTAGGAGATGGGGATTTTGAAGGAAAGTAGGGATTTACTGCTGAGAAATACAACTTTCTTTTAGTAGGATAAAATGTTCTAAAATTAAAATTAGGTTGTGGTGACTGTGATATAGTATTTGGATATATTAAAAATGCAGAACTGAATTTTTCACTTTATTCTGAGATAGAGCATTACTATTTAGGCAGATTTCTTTATGTTTAGGCTCATATAGAACTTAACAGCAATCATCCTGCTTCAGTTTCCTGTGCCCTGGAATTACACTACTCTCATTTTATTTATTTATCATTATTATTCAATCATTTAATTTATTTATCTATTTAAGACAAATACTTACTTTGTTGCTCAGATGATGACACACTATGCTCATTTTATCTGTGTCTGTGGCTGATCCTTACATTGCTGTTCAGACTGGCCTCAAATTCTTCCTTGATCTTCCTGCTCTGTCTCCTGAGTGCTGGGATTATATGTGTACACCATGCCCAGCTTGGAATTGAGCATTTAAGTGGGTAAAATAAGATTAAAAAAGGGAAGAAACTTTCAAATTTTTCACTGGTTCTTGCTAGTTGTAAGACTATCTTTGGATTAAACAAAGAAACCAGACTTCTGAGTCACGGAACTGGAATATAACATACCAAGGCTGTTTAAAACATGGTACTGTGTTATGATGGCACTGAAAACTACATGAAAACTAAGCTTCAAGTGGTGTAAGTAATAAAGTATTAGAAAATTAAAAAATGAAAATTCATTATTAGAAATGACAGAAACAAACAGGAAAGAAAATATTTTGAAAACAAGAACCAAACCAAACCAAACCAAACAAAATTGAAGTTACTGGGTGGCCAACAGCTATAAGAAAGAAGAAGGTAGTATCATTTAACTTTGCACCAGTAAAAGTGAATTTAGATTTCCTCCACTCTGCTGTCGTGGACTAGAGCTCTTGGTCACTCTGCAATAACTGCAGGGGTGAGGGTACAAGAGACGGCAGTGAAGCAGGTCTGAAGAAATGTGTGACACTTGGAGTTCAAGTTTAGTGACAGTATTACATTTGTTGACTCACTCTTGTCCATGGCTCTATGCCCCCTTGTTTGGAACTTGGTTTTTGAGTAATTACTATCTAAATGCTCTGCCCTCTGGCTATTCTCCTTTTTGTCTGAGTGGCTTGCTTTCTGTTTGGCATGCAGAGAACAGTAGAAATAGAAGTTAATGGATAAGTCCGTGTACTCAGCAAACTAGCAAAATAGATTTCTGAACCGAGCAGAGTAGGGATTACTTAACTGAGCAGCTGTTTGGCAGTTGTTGACAAATGTCAAGTCCAGGTAACTGCATTGGGACCTCCAGTGGCAGGAAAATACAATCGTGTATTAGGCAGAACTTCCCTAACTACCACACTGAGTAATCTTGTAGCGGACGCAATAGTGTCTGAATTACACAACACTCTATTTTCACAAAATGTTTTGTTCTTTGTGTGTGCTGGGGAGAATGACGAAGGCAGAGAATGATGGTGGTGTCATATCTGTGAAAGTAGGCGGGAAGCAGGATGATAGGATAGTGTCTGCCTTGACAGTTTTTCCCTACCTTCTAAGGGAAATGACAAGGAGGGGGCAGGCCGTGGAGCTGAATGTGGGGGAAGGAGAGCTATGCAGTAAAGTACCTCAGGCTAAACTGCTGACATCTTTTGCAGCAGTACTCCTCAGTGTGGAGGAGGCAGAAGAAAGAACAACAGATGAAAGCTCTATAACTTTCTAGTTTTTCATTATTACTATAACTGTATCACAGCATCACTGCCCGAGGGCTCAGAAAGCCAGTAGGATTCCAAATAAACCTACACAAGTTTAATGTATGCTAAACTATAGAAAATTAGGCCAAACCTCTGACATTATTCTTATTCCTTAACTTCTGCTGCTTCAGGTAATATTTTTATATTGATAGCTCATATAGTAACAGATTTATGCTGAAGAATAGCTTGCAGGCTGGAGATGGGTAGGTGGTAAAGAGCACTTGTTGCTTTTGCAAAGGACTCAGGACCCAGAATCAATCTAACACCCACATGACAGTTTACAACCATCTGTAACTCCAGTTTCAGGAAATGTGATTTCCTCACCTGACCTTTGTAGATATAAAATACACATGTGGTGCACATACATACTGGTAGGCAAAACACACATAAAATGTAGAAATCTTATTTTTCCAGTTACAAAATAAAATAAAATAAAAATAGCTTGTATCCTATCAGTCCACTATATTTGATTCTTCTTTAAGGAACACAGGTTATTTGAGGATGGTAGAGGCAAAAGATAGTCTAATTACCAATAGATTACAAAAACAAATATTTTTCATAAAGCAATGTGGGTTCTGTATAGCTCTGACAGAGATAGTGGCATCTACTTTATTTCTCCTACTGTTTTCAAGTCTTGAAAGTTAATAAGGGTCAGATCTACAGCACTAACAGTAGAGATGATTTTATAAATGGGGAGTGTTTTATCTGGAGATTATTAGAGAATAACAATAAACTACCTTTGGAAAAAAATCTGCTTTGGAGAGTATACAGACTGTTTTCTATTTACTCTTGTTCTCCCAGGTTAATGTGTGGACCCCAGATACTCTGCTTTTAGACAAAGCAGATATCCTTGGCTTTGGGATTTATCTTCTGTTAGGCATGATCCTGCCACTACTATCTGCCACACTGATACACTGAAGAGTCAGAGAAAGTGTTACCAGCCAGTTTTCTTGATGGTACACTTAAATAGCTTAACTCCTGGACTACTCAGATAAGCAGTAGTATGGTGTATGTAAGCACTTGAAAGAAACACTGGACTAGGTGTGGAAATTCACTTCTAACCATGAAGGCATGTTCTTTGACTCAACATTTCAGCACAGAAGCTATTTTTAAAGCTTCTCTACTTCATTATCACTGTTATTTGCCGTGTAAAGGACTGAACTCCATTTCAGGCATGCTGAGCAAGTACTCTGTCACTGAGCTACATCGTTATTCCTCAAAGCAGCTCTCAACAATCAGCTAGTCATACTTCTTTGGTTACAAATGACAAAACTGAGATCCAAAGAATTAATGCACATTTAAGGTCACAAAGTACAATATAGTCAATTTGAATGCTGCGGCACAATCCCAAGTTCTGGACTCTCATGATATGATGTCAGTCTACCTAAGAAGCAATTCATTTGGGAACATAAGCAAGGTATTCCTCTAAGATATGAGTTCACCATATAATCTTACTCAGTAAGTTTTCTGTTTAGACACCAGGTCCTTTAACATGTTAGGAATTCTTACGTGTACCAGAGATAATCATCTCTTTGATATAGGGCCTGCTAAGCAATTTTAAAAGTTAAAATGTTTGGAGGGTATTCAGTGAGTTTCTGTTATGTTTCTAGACCCTGTGACTACTACAGTCTCACACGAATCATTTCCAGTGGTTTTTTATATAAAGTGTGTGGTGGGCTGTATGAATAATTAGGATCAGTAGAGCAAGCCCTTCCTTTTCTGTTTTCAGTCATCAAGGAGAGGCAGACTGGTTTATACAGGAAGAACTCTTACACACATCCATTTACTTTTGTCCCTAAATGAGTTTTGCCATAAGGAAAGGCAGCCGAGAAAAGGGGGAGAGAATGGCTGCTTCTGAGAGCAGGCTGCGTTGCTTCCCTATATATTGGCTGTGAAAACCTGGAGTCTCAGATCACTTATTTGTGAAATGAAGAAAACAGGAACTATCTCACTGAGCCGATAAATGATGGCACAAATTAACATTTGTGAGCACTTGAAGACTATGTAGTACGTAGTAAGTACTATGTGAGTGTTTTACAAAGAAGTAATCAAGATCCCAGTGGTGATCACTAAGCTTGTGATGATGATGGAGTCAGGCACCACATGACAACTTCGGCAGCCTTCCACAAGGAAGCTGGAGAAATCCTTCAAGGACACAGTGGAGCTCAAGTTCAATCAGTGTAGCGCCAACATCAGTTGCAAAGAAATGAAGACCACAAACAGATTGTGTTGTCATTTAACAAGAAGTGGGCACAGATTGAACAACTCCTGACAATGACAGATACAAATGACTATAGGCAATTGCTAGAGTCATTATCTAAAAGACAGACCAACAGGTAAGCATCATACATTTAATCCACAAAAAAGGTTTTCCTGATACACTTTGGAGACTATTGGATATGTGGGCTAGATATACACAGATTATTATGATCTTTTTCTGAACTTTGAATTAATGGTCTTCACATGGTTCAGGTTTCACAGATTAGGAATAAAAGGATATATGCTCTAATATAAAAATGTCAGAAAATATTTTAGGGACATAAAGTGGGAGTTTTTTCTTTTTTAGGAAGGAATACGTACGTTTGGGGGAGGCGTGTGGGCTATCAGAGGCGATCTGTCTCATCCGTGTACCATGGCAGCTGAGGGCCACCAGTCTGGAGATGATGGCAGTTTTTCCGAACCCAATGTTTCCCACAATCACTACTCCTTGGTTCACGTTGGCATTTGAACTCTGAAGCTGAACATCAATCTCATGGAATACCCAATCTCGGCCAACGAACACTGACTCTGTGGTGATGCTGGGCACTTCAAAGAGTAGGGGCTTCAGGGAGATATCTGGAGGTCTATAAGGTGCAAAGCGAACTGGAAGGAACAATAAGACATAGCATAACTTAGTTTAAACTGTCATCATTGAGAGAAACAGAGGTGGGGAAACAGTTTAAGATTATTAGAGTTGCAGTACGATGGTGTTAGGGCTTTTCAGGAATAACAAAAACATATAAACAATGCAGGTATGTTAGAGCTATTAAGACACTCCAGAGGGCAGAACATGCATACAAAATGGTAAACAAAATGACTCATTTACAACATCAAGAAAATCAGGGCAGTCTTAAAAAAATTGTTAAACAATAGTAAAGTCCCCCATACCAGGAATCAGCAGGGATGCAAGAGTAGTGAAAAGATCCTAAAGAGTGCTTCTGGACTTGGGGAGATGATCTTTTAGTGCTGGATGTGGGGAAAGGCAGAGGTGGAGCTCCTCAGAAGGGACCTGGGCAACCCAATAGCTCTTTACTAACCACTAAGAATATATTTCAATATTTAATAACCAATGTGGTTGAACCAGTATGTAATTTGAAAATCATTCCTGTAGAAAAGCAATGCAAGTAAACAGGCTTGCTTACTTCTTAAAAACAAAGAAAGAAAAATAAAAACTGAAAGGACAATGAGAACAGTTCCTTAGTTCATGACTTTGTTTTTAATCTAACATTTACCACATCAGTCCTCTTATACCTGCCACATTTTCTTATTACAGATGATGTATTCAGGCAAAACATTTACATTTTTAATTGTGTTCTTATTTTGAAGTAGGGTATATAGACAACTATTTTCTCTCTCTCTAAATTTAATAACTTATTCCTCTGACAGTTTAAATTGTCACTAATTTGATATACTTACTTTATTTTACTATGAGTTTGTTCTATGTAAGTCAGTTTCTGTGCTCATGCTACACTCATTTAGTTGTTATTATGTGATAATAAAGTTACCAAATTGTTTTGGATTAAAAAATATCCAAAGCTATACAGAGAAACCCTGGGTGGAAAAACCAAAAGCATGGCCAGGTGTTGATAGACTTTAATCCCAGCACTCGGAGGCAGATGTAGGCAAATCTCGAGTTCAAGGCCAGTCTGGCCTACAAAGTGAGTTCCAGTACAGCAAGGACTACACAGAGAAACCCTGTCTCAAACAACTAACCAAAAAAACAAACCAAAAAATTAAAACCAAAATAAACAAAGAAAAAACAAACAAAAAGCTCCAAAAATAATTCTAGAACAAATTTGAAGTTTATTATATAGTTTTGTCCACTTCATTTATTCAGTTATGACTGTTACCAGAAATATTTCATTAAAACTTTTCACTAGAAGACTTAATTTTTAAGAATTAAAAATTTATGTACATATAAATACATATAAATAAATATGTATATAAATAAATATAAACTCATGTAGGTATGTGTGTGTACCTGCATGAGTTATGTACCACATGTGTAGAGGTGCCCTCGGAGGCCAGAAAGTGTTAGATCCCTGGAGCCGTAGTTAAAGGCAGCTGTGAGCTGTCTGATGTGAGAGCTGGTAACTGAACCTGCATTCTCTGCAAAAGCAGTAAGCATCCTTAACCACCAAGTCTTATCTTTAGCCCCTAGAGTCTATTTTGCTATTTACATACTCATAATACATCCTCATGAAACAGAGGTAAAGAGTTTGTTTTAGCAGATTATACATGATATATTTGAAAATCATGATTAAGTTTCAGTGTTATCTAGAAATAGCAGATAAATGCTGGGAAAGTGGCTTAGTAATTAAGAGTACTTGCTGTTCTTTCAGGGAGCTTGGGTTTAGTTCCTAGCACATGGCAGCTCACAACTGCCTATAACTCCAGTTCCAGGAGATCTGAGTTCCTTTTCTGGCCTCCGTGAGCACCTGCATGCAAGTATTACACACACACACACCCTTAAAAACACAGATAATAGCCGGGCCGTGGTGGCACATGCCTTTAATCCTAGCATTCGTGAGGCAGAGGCAGGCAGATCTGAGTTTGAGACTAGCATGGTCTACAGAGTGAGTGTCAGGACAGGCTCCAAACCCACAGAAAAACCCTGTCTCAAAAAAACAAAAACCAAACCAAACCAAATCAAACTAAAACCCCCAGAAAATTAATAGAACAATGTAAAAAGCAAACATTTAAAAATTTTTCTCTTTGAAGTGGGGCATGGTAGCCCATGTCTTTAATCCCAGCATGTGGAAGGTAGCAGAGAGGTCTTTATGAGTTCAAGGCCAGCCTGGTTTACACAGTGAGTTCTAAGACAGCCAAGGCTATATAGTGAAATCTTGTGTTAAAATAAAACAAACAAATAAACAAAACAAAAAAATACAAACTAAAGCAAATAACATATACCATTAGAAAAAATGTGGTTTTAATACAGGATAATATTAAAAATTTTAGAAAAATTAGTGTTCTCAGATGAGGACCTAACTTTAGATCCCTAACATCCACCTGGATGCTGTGGGAAAGAATGCAAGTGAATCCCTGAGGCTAACTGGTTAGCCAGTTTAGATAAACTGATGAACTCTAGATTCAGTGAGAGATGTTGCCTAAAACAGAATAAAACGTGGAGAGTGCTTGAGGAAGATGAGTAGTATTTACTTCTAACTTCCACATGTATGTGCACACATCTACTCCCAAACACGGACACTTTAAAAAGGCTAAAAATAAATGATTATTTTCCACATTGGTAGAGGAAGAAAATATTTCATCGGAATTACTGATTTCCTTCATATGGAATGATGTAACTAAATTAAACAATCAAATAATCAGTGAATTTAACAAACAAGTTTATACTTTTGAGTATTTTTCTCTAGTAATCAATATGTATACATATGAAAACTACATATTGATTTTATGTCATTTTAGTTGTAGATTGTAAATCCCTAATCAAAAAACTGAAATCTGAAACACCCCAAAATTTTATATGGTCCTAAGCATTTTGGATAAGGGATACTCCAGCTGTATCAGAGAATGACTGAAACGTAAAGTTGGCTCTTTCTGCCAGGACGGCCTGAATGTCAGGTGAGCAGATGATTTACACCTCCCCGTGGGTAGTGGCTCACTGAAGTGGATCTAACACAAGCATAACATCACTGAAGAAAGGTAAAGACATCTTCACGACTTCTCAGAAGTCCTGGAAAATGCTAAGAATGGAGGGGATATAATTGTAAAGGGAAAACAAATCTTGAGATTTTCTAGTTTCAAGTCTAAGGGCTTATGGAAGTGAGAAGAATCTAAATCTTGGTGCAAAATAAGATTTTATCACTGTGTAGAAATAGTTTTCTTATTTTAACATCCTTTCTTCTAAATGTGAACTGAAGACAAAGTCTCAACATGTAGGGAGAAAGAATTAAAACTTGAGCATTGTACACTGGAGCATGCACAAATTTCAATTTTAACTGAAGTAAACAAAACCATCTACTGAATTAATCTCTATAGAAAAATCTTAACTGTACCACATTCTGTAGTGATTATGTGGCAGTTTTATACCTATCCAAGCACTGTACTGAGTTTGAATTCTACAGAGCATCAAAATCTAATAAACCCTACACTTGTTTTCTTGATGTTATACAGGCCACTGGAAAGAGGAATATGTATAGGATTAGGTGTGAATTTCTAAGACAAGTTGGCTGAAAATTACTATTCTATTATATCAAGGAGAGAGACGCTTATATGCGTTGCCGTAAGTACTTGCTCACACTGGAAAAGGCAGGAGCCTGAAAAGGAGTTCACAAGATCTGCATGAACAAAGCAGAGGTAGTAAAAGGGCACCTTTCTCACTTGATATTTGTGGCTCTGACTGAGCCTGCAATGGCCAGTGCTCGCACTGGACCAGTGTGATGAGAAAAGTACCACATAGTTCTTTACATAGGAGTCTCCAGTGGCTCTCTACACCTTTTCATGGCCTGCAAGGATCTGGATGGTCTGGACCCTTCCTTCTGGTCCTGCAGTCCCCACCTGTTGTTCTGACTACATCGGAAGTTCCTTCTTTGGCTGTTCACCTAGTAAGCTTTTCATTCTTCAGGTTTCACCTTAAATGTTACTTTGTCACAGAGGCTTACTTTGATAACTTTGTAGAATTTGTTCTTCTACCACCATCATTTTCTTTATGCAAAGGCTTGTTTTCTATCAGAGATAACAGGCTTGTTTCTATCAGTGAATTATCAAAATAATATTTTTACTTTCTTTTCTCACATTGTAATCTAATGCAACAGTTTAGTTTTGTTTGCCGTTTCCTTATTTATTCTCATTTTCTTAATTACGGTATAAGTTCTGAGGAGGCAGGAGCCACCACTATTATCAACAGCATATACAGAATCTGAGGTACACAGTAAAGCATCAAGAAGTGCTTTCTGAATGAATGAACACTGAAAAGGGGACCAGCTCCAGGGAATTTTATTGAAGGGTTTTCACATTTCAGGAGGGGAGATCAGTGTTTTGTCACCGCACTGGAGCCCACGCATGCCTCCAGAATGTAATTAAAATCAAAGTTCCTGTTATTTAAAAATTGAACTTGCCCTAACAATCTCAGCCTGTCTCAGAAGTTTTGAATATTTTACATTTGAAAGACTTCTTATCCCAGTCACCTCTGCTGACTTCTAAGTGTTCCCACTTCTCTCCCTCAGGTTTTCCCTGTTAATTCTTTAGTTTTGGACCTGGCTTCCCTAACTTCACTTACTGCCTCAGGCTTCTCAAACTGAATAATTCTTTCAGACTAATTTTTCTTACAATGATTACATTATTTTTTTAATATCTCCAATGGCCCTTTTCTGTTATATTAAATCTAAAAATCCTCATCAGATTCTCATTTATGTAATATAACTCAATTCCCCTCCCCTTTTTTGAGACAATCTCTTACTACATATACTACAATCCTCCTGCCTCAGCCTCATGTATGGTTTATACAGTGCTGGGGATCAAACCCATGGCTTTTATGCATGTAGGCAAACGCTATTAACTGAGCTTCACCCCTAGCCCTCTTATTTTAGTTTAAATCCATTATTTCTTTTAGTTCATAGTACATGTTTAATTCAGCTGATTTAAAGTCTTTGCCTGGCTAAGAATAATGTCTCAGATTCTTCAGAGTAATTTTTGTCACTTTACTTTTCCTGATGAACAGAAATATTTAAAGTTTTTTGTATGTGGTATAATTTGGAGATCTTCATTTTGAATACTATTATGTGGCATCTAGTTTTTAAATTTTAAATTCTTCCTTTGAAGGCTTGTTGTTGTTGTTGTTCCTTGTTTTGATGCTACAGTCATTCTCTCATTTGTGACTTTTTCAAAGTAGCTGTTATTATTTTGAGACAAGGTCTCAACACACTGCTCAGACTGGTCTCAACCTTCTGGGCCCATGCATGCTTCCTGCTTTAGTCTCCTAAATAGTTGGGACTCCAAGAACACATCACTGTGCCTTGCTCTCTCAATCAGTTTGGCAAAGACTATTTCCTTGTTGCAAACTGGTCCCTAAAGTCTTTGTTCTATTATTCTGGTAGTCAACAGGTAGTCTCAGAGATTCCATCAAATGTTGAAATTCAGTATCATTTTTTATTCATCACTCTCTTAAGTTTTGCTTAAATTCTAGAGAGGTAAAAAGTTGAACAGTTAGTTTTGACAGATTATGGCTCTTTAAATGGAAGGACTTATTCATCAGTGGTTAACAACTCAGAGGGTTTTTGGGTCTTTGAGTACCCTTCCTAAACAATGAAGGGAGGAAGAGGGGAAGAGAAAGTGTGAGCCGGCTGTCTCAGAACTCTAGAGAGGGAGGAGAAAATACAGACATCAGTTGACATGGCCCATTGCTGTATGCCTTAGGGAGGTAAGAAGGGCAACCCTTACTTAGGCCTGCCTCAGGGGCGAGTTCTTCTGATCAGAGGAAAAATCATAGACTGTCACAAAATTCTTGTAATATTTTTATAGATGTGTCTGTCTATTTAGGACTAGAGACCTAAGTCCACATAACTGATTTCAAAATTTGAATAAAAACCTAATTCTGATGGCAAGATCCAGATCTTTTCTATTATATTGCATTTTTCTACAGGATGTGAGCATTACATGGGGATTAATTAGGTTTATTGCTGTTTGTTTCCTAACTTGTCTTGTACTTCCCTTTAAGAAATACATTTGGGAGCTGGAGAGATGGATCTGTGGGAAAAGAGCATGTGCTGTTCAAGCATGAACACATGAATTCAGATTCTGGGTGTGGCTATGCCTGCCTGTAAACCTCAGCCCTCCTGTCCTGGATAGGAAGGAAACGTGTCTGGCCAGAGACTGCATTTCCAGTGAAAATAGTTACTAAGAGACTGAGTTGCTTTCTAAACAGACTTATCTCTTCAGGTCTAAGACTACTTTAGATTTGGTTTCAAAGGAGGTTTTTACGAATATGATTAATGTTAATTTACAATATAGAGTAAGTAGTAATTCAGTGTAAAAGCTCCCATTTTAGAGAATAATTCTATTAACAACTTCTGGCACTGGCAATGATGGCACATGCCTGTAACCTCAGCACCTGGGAGGCAAAGGCAGGAAGATCACTTCAAGTTTGAGGTCAACCTAGGTTATACAGAGAGTTCCAGGTCAATATTGGATATAGAGTAAGACAAAGATAACATTCTTCTATTCACATAATGCTACATTACATCTTATCCTACTGAGAAAGCTTTGACATTTTAAAAAGTTATTTTAAAATTTTTCTAAAAATGTAATCTATTCATAAAAGTCTCAAGAGAAGAACACAGACAAAATTAGACCAGTACCATATGGTAAAACAACTGCAGGCACCAAAAACAGCCAAGAAACAGTTTCTGTGCCTCAGTACCTAGGACTTTTGTCAGACTGACATTAAAAGAAAGCCATATTTTTAATGTATCCAAAAATAAATTTAGGACTGGACTGTGGGGCAGGGAAGTAATGAATATTCGTAACTGAATGTCTCTTTATTTTGGATATTAGCTAGTTTCAAAGAGCTTATCTGTGGTAGAAACCACTGAAATATTCCACTGAGAAGTCACTATTGCAACTACGATGGTGCTAAGGAGGAAAGAAGACTTAATATGTACTGTTCAGTAACAGTATGTGGCTTTTCCACTGCAGGCACCAGACAGCACTCCCAGGGCAGCAAGAAGGCAGAAGACCATCTTACCTCACCCTTTAAAAAGTATTCTAGCAAACTATATTATCTGTAACTTACTTTGAAATGCTTATAGAAAGTCAGGTCAAGTATGATGTGGGTAGATGAAAAGATATATGAAAAAAAGATAAAATCAAGGTGGTGGATATATAAGCACTAATTAACTTTTTAAAACTCTTTGTATAACTGAAAAATTTTCCTAATAAAATGATAGAAAACATTCCAACAAAGCATTCGAATAAGATAAGCTTTGGAAAGAAACCTTTTTTCTTTTCAATATTTATTTTTAGTTTCATTTTACATTCCAACCACAGTTCTCCTTCCCACCCCTCCTCTTGCCCCCTGTAGGCCCATATTTCATACAAGATATTCCTGCGCCTCCGCACCGGCCCAGTTAGGGGAAAAGTAGTTTTTATGTTGGGGCATCGGACTCCGACAGCCTCCCCCCCTAGTTCACTCCCTACCCATTCCTCCCAAAGGGTAAGGCCTTCCATGGAAAGTCAACAAATCCTGGCAGATAAAGTTGAGGTAGGACCAAGTCTCTCCCCCCTGCATTAGGGCTGAGCATGGATCCCACCATAGGGAATGGGCTCCAAAAAGCTAGTATATGCATCAGGGATAGACTCTGGTCCCACTGCCAGGGGTTCCGTAGATAGATCAAGCTATACAACTGTCTCCCACATGCAGAGGGCCTCATTCGATCATCAGAGCTCCACAGCTGTTGGTCTAGAGTTCCCACTAGGTCAGGCCAGCTGTCTCTGTGGGTTTCTCCATCATGATTTTGATTCCCCTTGCTTAAATAATCCCTCCTCCTTCTCTTCGACTGGATTCCTGGAGCTCGGCCTGGTGCTTGGCTGTAGATCTCTGCATCTGGTTCCATCAGTTACTGGATGGAGGCTCTATGACAGTTGGGGTGTTCACCAATCTGATTACAGGGGAAGGCCAGTTCGGGTACCCTCTCCACTGTTCCTAGGAATCTTAGCTGGGGTCATTCTTGTGTATTCCTGGGAATTTCCCTAGTACCTGGTTTCTCTCTAAACTCAGTAATGGGACCTTCTACCAAGATATCTCTTTTGTTGCTCTCCTACTCAGACCCTCTCCCCAAATCCACCATCCCATTCCCTCATGTGCTCATCCCCAAGAGAAGCTAGATAACAAGGAGAACCCTAAGAAAAACATACCTGTATCCCCCTTGGAATGGGAAATAGACAAGAGTTCTTGAGAAAATTGGGATCATGGGGGAGGGGTGAGAAGGGAGGGCAGAAGAGAAGGAGGAGGGAAGAAGCGGAGGGGGAGGAGAACTTGAAGGAACGGGATAGTCGAGATGGGGGAAGGACAGAGACAGAGAGCAAGGAAAGGTATCTTGATTGAGGGAGCCATTATGAAGTTAGAGAGAAACCAGGTGCTAGGGAAATTTCCAGGAATTTACAAGGATGGACCCAGCTAAGACCCTAAGCAACAGTAGAGAGGGTGCCTGAATTGGTCTTCCCCTGTAATCAGATTGATGACGACCTTAATTGTTATCATAGAACCTTCATTCAGCAACTGATGGAACCAGATGCAAAGATCCACAGTGGAGCTGAGCTTCCAGAGTCCAGTTGAAGAGTGGGAAGAGCGATAATAAGAGCAAAGGGATCAAGACTATGATGAGGATTACCCACTGAAACAGTGTACCTGAGCTAATGAGAGCTCACTGACTCTGAACTGACAGTGCGGGAACCAGCACAGGATCAAACTAGGCCCTCTGAATGTGGGTGACAGTTGTATGGCTTGGGCAGCCTGTGCTGCCACTGGCAGTGGGACCAGGATTTATCCCTTGCTTGTTCTGGCTTTTGAGCCCACTCTCTTCTTTTGGAGGGACACCTTGCTCAGCTTAGATATGGGGAAGAGGGACTTCGTCCTGCCTCAAAGTCATGTGCTAGACTTTGTTGATTCCCCATGGGAAGGCTTACCTTCTCTGAGGAGTGAATAGGGACTGGGGTAAGGGGAAGTAGAGCGGGAGGATGGTAGGGAATGGGAACTGTGGTTAGTATGTAAAATGAAAAAAAGATTGTTTTTTAAAAAATAAATTAATAAAAAAAGGCAAGGGCAGACCTTAAAAAAAAAAAAGGAAGAAAACCAAATAAACACAAGATGCACTAAAGCTAATAGACCTGCTCATCCAAATGTAAATATAAACAGCTACAGCAGGAGAGGAGGTAGAAGGGAAAGGAGGGCTCTTGTCTAAATGGCTTTTGACTAAAGCACACTTACTCATGAAAAACACCATGAGTCATTTAAAACGAAGTCAGTTACAGGACTGGCAGAAGAAAGAGCATACGCAATAGACAGGGTCTGGCACAAACAGAAGCGCAGCTGTACTAGCTAGCTTACATTCTTCTGTAATGAACACAAAGCCTAGCCTGGAAGCACCTCTGTTCCTCAGAGCAAATGATAATCGCAGGCTCGTTCTTAGAGTTCATGCCATGCATACAATTCTTGATACAAAATAGGAGAGAAAACACATACGTGTCAAAAAAAATCTGGTATTACTAAGTAATTCAACAAACACACACCCACACTACCTCCCATGTCCTCCAAGGCTTAATTATTTAGATAGGGTTTTTCTAGGTAGCTCAGGCTGGCATGGAACTTAGAATCCTTCTTCATCAGCCTCCTAAATACTGGGATTATCAGTGCAAGTGTGCTTGCACCCAGTTTTGTCCTTTTAAAAAATGTTTTTAAACTTTATTATTACTATGTGAGTTTGCATGTGTGCTTGTGTGTGAGATTGTGGGTGTGCATGTTCCATTGCACACTGGCTCTGATTTATTTATTCTTAAGAAATATTGAGGGCTGGAGAGAGATGGCTCAGCAGGTAAAGATATTTGCCACCAAGCCTGATTATCTGAGTTTGATCTCTAGGACCCTCACGGTGTAAAGAAAGAAATGACTCCGGCAGGTTATCCTCTGACATCAGTATGCGCACACACATACATAGTTGATAGAATAAAGCTAAAAAAGACACACAGAGAAAAATATTTAACCACATTAGGGGATCACTTGTCTTCTGAGTTTCCACAAGGACTGATTAATTGACAAGAATCAAGCCTTGTTTGTTCTGGGTTCTCTAGAAAAAACTAATGGAGGCAGGTATTCTGATGTCAGGAAATGAAATTTTGAAGATGTGAAACAAAATCAAATCCTATAAAAATAGTGTTAAGACAATGATCTGAAAAATGTTTATGCTAGATTAATTCTGTTAAAAAATAAATAGGTAAAGCAGAAATACCTTTTGGATGCGCAGGAAAATATGGCAAGTTGGGTAAAATGGTGAATTTAGGACTAAGTTTGGATTTATCTCTGTTACTTGCTATCTGTGTGACCTTGGCCTAGTCACTTACTTTAGCAATTTGTTAGTTTTCTTGTCCTCAGGTAAGGTAAACAGCACAGCTGTGAAGAATGAGTGTAATTGTTTAGACAGTGTATAACTGCTACCACTTCCCACACTAGGAACTGAAACAGACATTTAAGTGGAATCATTTAATCATCTCTCTCTCACAGACACTTATTTAAGAAAACAAAAAGGATACCGAAAACGTGCTGGCTCTTTTCAGGCCTTCTTCCCTTGGAGGTTTCTGCTTTTTCTCCCTTCTTTTTTTGACCACCCAATTTTTCCTTTTTATATTTATTTTTTATTTTTTTTGGACAGGGTTTCTCTGTGTAACAGCTCTGGCTGTCCTGGAACTCACTCTGTAAACCAGGTTGGCCTCAAACTTAGAGAGATCCACCTGCCTCACCTTCCGAGTGCTGGAAGTGGTGGGCATGCCACCACTGCCCAGCCCATTTTTTTTTTTTTTTTAAAGAACTGTATTAGCAATCTTCTTTCACAGTAATAACTCAGAGCCGACCTTCAATTCATGTTACTTTGCTGGAATTATTCTAGTTAATGTAACTAATACCTTTCTGTTCAGTGATTTATTTTCAGTCTTTATGTATAATCACTCTTAGAATTTCACACTGTTAAACCAATCCCTACTTTTTGACGGGGTTTTCTTTAATGGTTACCCCTCATATACTAGAATCTTTAGTTTATATATTACTGTGACATGAGGGGCCTGCTTGTCAGGGTTTCTGTCCTACCCAGTTCCTGCACCCATTTAGCCCCAAAGAAAATCACACGGAGAGGTCTATATTAATGATAAACTGATTGGCCCATTAGTTCAGGCTTCTTATTAGCTCTTATAACTTATATAGCCCATTATTCTTATCTATGTTAGCCACATGGCTCAGTACCTTTCTCAGTGGGGCAGGTCACATCCTGCTTCTTCGGTGGTCTGGGCAGGAGTGGGGAAGAATGGGTTTCTTCCTTCCCAGTATTCTCCTGTTCTCCTCACCCCGCCTCTACTTCCTGTCTGGTTGACCTGCCTATACTTCCTGCCTGGCCACTCAGCGTTTATTTAAAATATGATTGACAGAATATGGACAATCATCCTGTACCACATTACTGTTCCCCCACCCCATCTCAATGGGACAGATTAAGGTGTGTCACAGCTTTTTTAAGAGATGATGGTTGACAGGCTTATATTTCTATTCTAGACCTTAACCCTAAACATTTCTGTGCAACATTTCCAACAATTTATGAGCCTTAACTATGTAGCTGTGCTTGGTGGTATATGCCTATAGTTCCAGCTACTCTGGGAGGCTAAGACAGGATGATTATACTACTTCAAGGCTTTACTGGGTTAGTGAGTTTCAGGCTGGCCTGGCAACTTAATAAGAACCTACCTTAAAATAAAAAGTGGTTCAGGGTTGCAGCTAGAGCTGGGTGGCTTGACTTGCACACAGGAGGCTCTAGGTTCAATATCCATACTTGGGGAAAAACAAGTCATCTACTTGGATATTTAATAGGAAACACAAACTTGAGAAATTTCACCAAGATTATCTAATTTCTTTATTCTTGTTTTTCCATTTGCCTCCTTAGTTAATAAAGTATCTCCAAGAACTTTGGTCTTCTAAGATAAAAACTTGGGACTTACCTAGGATTTCTTCTTGCTTCATCATAATATTAATTATTATGGTCACAGCGTTACCAGTTTTTTTTAAAGACAAAGAATTGTGTATCACTATGTAGCCAAGGATGACTCTAAACTTCTGATCCTACTGCCTTCATTTATGTGGTGCTAGGAATCACACTCAGGGCATGTTTGGTAGGCACTCTACCAATGGAGCTCTATATCCTGAACTATATATCCTTATTTCCTATAAGACATTGGTCTTATAGGAAAACCAATCTAGATTGGAATCTTCAGAGAACAATAAAAGAAACAATAAAAACCCAGTTCCTGGAATAATTACTACTTTTAAAATACTTCATCAAATTTAATACCTCAATATATAGAGAAAATATTTTAATTACTTAAAATTTAAAAGTAACACATTTCTAGGTAAACTTTTATTAATGAAATGGCTATAGCCTTCCAAATGAAATTTCCAATTCTATAATTTTATTAGTATCTTGGGAAATTATTCTATAAAAATATTTTACACATAAAACTTAAATCATCTTAATGAATTAAGAAATGCTTTGGAAAGACATTAGCCAAGTGAATTTACTGACATTATGATTACTTCAAATGACTGTTTTATACTTTTGAAGAAATGATAGGAATCTTAATATGGAGCTGATTCTTGAAGTTTAATTTAGTTGAAAACATCTCTTGTAAGATGATGTGGTGTAAACTCTTTCTCTCTCTCTCTCTTTTTTTTTTAACCACTATACAAACGAGGAGTAAACTCTTTCTCAAAGGTTATCTTTCCCCTGTAGGTCTTACAGAAAAACTTTTTAAGTATTAATTCTTATTTGGGTTTTCTAACTGTAAGATTTAGTGATTTACCAAGACTGGCTTATATAAAAACAGATCTGTGTGTATAAAGAGCAACTATAGTGATTAGTTAAACCAACCGAAGAAAACCAAACAAATTATGAGGACAGCCAGCTAGCTCAGTGGGTGAAGGTGCTTGGGCCAAGCCTGATGACATGAGCTTGACCCCAGGACACAGAGCAGAGGGGAGAACAGATCCTTTCAAGTTGTCCTCTGATCTCCACACGCACACCAGCACATGTGTATCCCTTATCCTAACAAAATAAATAAAATGCAATAAAAATTGAAAAAATCACGGCCAGAACACTCAAATAAAGCAGAGTCTAGTTTTTATCAGATGTTCAAAGAAATTCAGTTTAAATTGCGAATTTTCAACTTTTAAGGCACTTTGTAGAAAAGCTGGCTGTAGGAAAAGGGAGCAATCTCATGTAACTAGAATATACAGTCTACTAGCTTAACAGTCACATGCAGACATTTTTGTGGATGCAAGCTTTCTCTAGCTTTTGAATTTACTTAAGAAGGACATTTAATATTGCTTATAAAATTAATGAACAGAGATAAAAACTACTGATGGAATATTCCCTTGTAAATGTGCCAGTCAGCTAGGCAATAATCAGGATAGGATGACTAAGCAACCCCAGGGCTACATGACTCAGTGGGCTAATGCAATAGCATTCAGCTTGATGACATGCATCTTAGTCAGCTTCATAAAGAATTCATTGTTTCAGAAATGTGAGGGACTTATACATGCTGTGATGCACTGATTTTATTTAATGAAAATTAAACTTACTGCTTTGAAAGCAGGACCTCAAAGCCAAGTTAACTGTTCCAGGACCAGTTTTACAAAACTATGCCAATGAACTAGACAACCATTTGCAGACATACCCTCTATCCTAGTGCCTACCAATGCGGCAATTAAGTAAACAGAACGTCTGTAAATGTCTTTATGTAATAAGATTTATTAAAAGACCTAAGGAAAAAAACAAATATTGAGAAATGAAGCTTTAATTAGTAACATGTAATCTCTTCAAGCAAAACAGTATGATTATAATTTAACAATAGGCGGGATAGGGTCTTATCACTAATAATTTTCCATTAGTTTACCAAAAGTAGCTATTATCTAAAGTCATTATGTTAACATTTATATTACATATTTAACTCCCTTTTGATGTTCTATCAAATGATGTCTTGTATTACTTCTATCTGAAAAATTACATGTTTTTTCCTTCCAATAGGTAGCAAACATAATTTCTGCTTTTCCTATGGCATGAAAGATTTACTTCATTAAGGCAGTCAAAAGGAGGAAGATGTTTTTAGCATAACCCTATATTAATACAATGGTGACTAAATAAAAAAAATATAACTCTTAAGTAATTATAAAACCTTCAGTTAAAAAGTTAATTCAATTTAACTGTTTTTAAAAGACAGGCATTAAGCACAGGCTAGCAGTTATGGACTCTGCACTAGAATACCAAAATTTGAGTTTAAACTTTGAACAAGTGATACCTAGGAATCTGCTACCTTGCTTCAAAGCGACTCTGGTCAGTGTACTTGTGTGACCTTCCTCTCTCTATTGTTGGGCTTAGTTTCTGGAAACATCAATTTTGTAGAACAGTTGGTCAGAACAGCTGTATTGAAAAAGAAAAGGGCTTTTCACTAATGAAGCCAATGATAAAAATGTGACTTGAAGATCCAAAAATTCTAGCTCAGATTACCCTAATAACTTTCGTGCCAGTAGTCAAAATACAACTACTATTATGATTAAACAATTTAGTTACTGCTAAGGTAATTTTTAAATGAACTCTTATCTATTCATAAACCATGATCATAAGCAATTTCTAACATCTACAATCTCTTAAAACATTCCCTCTTTTGCATTTCTATAAACAGACCGTAAAATTCTTGAGATATAACATTTATCTTCAATTACAATGATATTCTCTAAACTGCTTATTAAACAGTCTGGGAACCCTTGGGGGTTTCCAAAACATGTTTGGTGCTTTAAAACTGAAGCTATTCTCATGACATTAAGAGGTTACTTTCTGCTGGGTGGTGGCGGTGGCACATGCTTTTAATCCCAACACTCGGGAGGCAGAGGCAGGTGGATCTCTGTGAGTTCGAGGCCAACCTGGTCTACAAGAGGTAGTTCCAGAATAGGCTCCAAAGCTACAGAAAAACCCTGTCTCAAAAAACCAAAAAAGAGGTTACTTTCCTTTTACCAAGTCAGTCTTTCACAACTAACTGTACATGGAACTTTTCACACCTTCCTGATATTAGCACGTAACAAGTCACATTATTTATAAAATTAAAAACATTTATTTACTTTATTTAATGTGTATGAGGGGTGTGTTTTTTGCTGCATTTATATATGCATATCATGTGTACGCCTGGTGCCTGAAGTGGTCAAAAGAGGGTATTAGGTCCCCTGGAAGTAAAGTTATGGGTGGTTGTGAGTCATCAAGTGAGTGGTGGGAAACAAACTTGAGTTTCTGTAAGAGCAGTAAGTGCTATTAACTGATAAGCCACCTTTCCAGCCCTGACTATACAGATACTTTAATAATCTCTAGTACTTAAAAAAATCTACTACTATATTTAACAGCTAAAACTAGTATCTGACATATTTGTTTATAATATGGTAAATACTACCTCAAGTCATATAAATAAAAGCTTTTTGGAATTCTCCATAATGTAAGAGTATAGCCGTATAGACCATGTCTAGTGGACATATTTCAGGCTGGCTTTATGCTTGAAATCAGTTAGCCAATACAATTAATTACCACTGGATACACTATAGGTGCACAGTATACATCTTTAAAGACTTAGCACCATATGACACTAGAATTGTGGTTAAAAAAAAACTATTTCAGGGATGGAGAGATGGTTCAGTGATTAAAGGTGTTTGCTGTTCTTCTAGAGGACTGGACTTCAGTTCTGAGACCCACATCAAGCAGCTCACAATCTCCAGTAACTTCAGCTCTAGGGGTCTAAAATCCTTTGGTGGCCTCAGTGGGCACCTGCATACATGTGTACATATGTCCACACTCACACATATACAAACAGAACAAAACCCTATTTTATAGGGCTGGGTATGTAGCTCAGTGGCCGAGTGTAAAACTCTAGGTTCAGTTTCCAGAGCAGCCAAACCAAATCAAACCAAACCAAACCAAACCAAAGCCTGTTTCAAAAAACCTAGTAATACTTGAAAATGTGTGTGCGAGTGTGAGTGCATGCATGCATACTTACACACGTATTATAAGCATGGATATATACTCAGTTTTTTTATATTTAGATATTTTTGTAAGTATGGGCCACAATGAGTGGGGTGAAGCCAGAGGATAGCTTGCAGGAGTCAGTTCTCTCCTTTATCTGTGGGTCTCCATGATTGAACTCAGGTCATCAGGTTTGAGGATTAAGTGTTTTTACCTGCTGTGCCATCTTACTTGGCCTCTAGAAATACATAATACTAAAATCATTTTCAATCATTTTACTGTTTTTTGGGGAACAAGGTAGTTTTACTTCAACTATAATCAGGAAAAGTAGACTTCAAAGTGAAATTTGTATGTTTTGTAACATACAAATTGCAAATGTAACAAGCTTTCGAAAATGATGTCAGGAAAACAATCTGCTTATGTGCCTAAAAGGAAGTGAAAAGTTTTAGACATAATAACTGTTAAGTTATAAAGCCTTGCTAAGAAGGTCTCTAGTCTGTCCAAGTTTGCTTTCTTTTCTCATCAATGTTCTTTATTTCATATCATAAGCCATTCAACTTTTTTGTACACAGTAATCAAGAAAACATGTTACTTTATGAGACTTGATTATTCTGCAAAGGCTTTATCTGAATTAGAGTATGCTAATTTTAGAAGACCAAACTACTAAGTAAATACCCTATCTCTTTTGGATCAATACAGTCATCTGGAAAGCATGTTCTAACTGTTCAGACTGTCCAGTGAAAACCTTGAGAAACAGAGTCAATCTGAGGAGATTGAAACACCAACATAGCATCTTCCAGCTTGAGTATTAATGTAAATTTTTTTGCAAGGAGTATGAAATTATCATTTTTATAAACACATTTTCAGGCTTTGTATAAAGTATAAAGTAGGTATACTTTGAGAAAATCTTTGGATACATTTTTATTATTTGAATGTTCAGGTTGAAGCTCAATTATTTAATTAAAAAATCTGTTATAATCAAGATATAACTGATATTTGTATGTAAATATCAATCTCACCAGAATTGATAAAGATTTTGTATCACCAAAATCTTATTAAGTCTTTAGATACCAGAAGCACGTATGTAATATCAAATAACAGCAGGACTCAATATTAAGGAGACCCTGAATTACCAGTGCTGAAATCTGTCATTTTTTTCTATGTAGTACAACACCTATGCTTAGAAAATGAGAAAATGAAATGCTGTTATTTTTCCAGTTATGAAATACAAGGTGATGTCAATGTGGTAGATATGCAAAAGAATCTGAAGATCTAGCCAGATAATTAGTTGTGTCCAATTTTATTTAATATTTCTGTGCACTGAGGTTCTGGAACAAATAAATTTTTCTTCTCATTAAACTTGAAGCTTTGGGTATAAACATTCTAAAGTAGTGCTTGACATAGTTCCATTTTCTTTCTGAAAATATTCAGTGTGTTCATGCATATGTGAAAGTCAGAGCACAACTTAGAGAGTCAGCTCTCCTATCATGTGAGTCCCAAGAGTCAATCTTAGTTTGTCAGGCTTGGTGGTAAGCACCCTTTATCTGCTGAGCCATTTTGCGTTGCTGGCCCATAATTCCATTTTCTAGGGGGGTAATACAAAACTGAATATACCAAACAACTAGTGTATGGTAAACTATAGAAACAATAAATACTATGAGAAAGATAAGGAACCAAACTAAAAGATTATTAACTATTATTCATGTGACTATGGTAACATATTGCAATAAAGCAACTGTAATAACTCAGTCATTTAATACTCCCATTTGTTTAGCTATGAAGAAAATGGTTTCCAGAATGAGCAGTACCTGCATGAGTAAGTTCTTTCCTGTGTGAGAAATGCATGTGTCACTACACTGCTTAGGGTAGGATATGGGACAAAAGCAATAAGAAAATAAGTTAAAAAATAAAAAGAATGCTTGAGCTATAGATTGCTAGATATCTGAGGAATGCTATTTGTTAAAAGCTATCTGAGAGGGTTCATTTTGAGCAAAGAGACACAGAGAGCAGAGAAGTCTCTTCAGTGAGATTATTCTCATAACAAAATGAAAGAAAAGACTACATTTCATTTATAGCATGTACACTGCCACAGAGAAGGTAAAGAAATAGGTTCCTGTAACGGTTAATCTTTATGATAACAACTTGAATGGATTTAGAATCACCACAGAAATATACCTTTGAGGAGTGTCCATGAAGACATTTCCAGAAAGGTTTAACTACGGAGAGAAGACCCACCCTGAACGTGTACAGTACCATTTTATGGGGTGGGGTCCCAGACTGAATAAAGAAAAAGGTGTGAATCTGAGTACTGTAATTCACATTTCTTTGCTACCTGACTACAGATGCAGTGGGATCAGTTGCCTTGTGTTCCTGCTGACATGAATTCTTTGCTGTGATAAACTATATCCTCCAACTGTGAGCTATAATAAGCTCTTCCATCCGTAAGATGCTGTGTATTCTGCCATAAAAATGAGAAAAGTAACTAATAGAGTATTTAAGTGAGTGAAAGGATGTTGGTTAGATGTTGCCAGCACTGTCTGAAACACCATGAAAATGAATGTATTACATGTTACTAGAAATGATCATTAGAATAAAAATGAGAGTTTACCTCCAATACCCCTAGGACTGAAGTTGGTCAGAGTTACTTCTGAATTCCAGGACCTGAAGGAAGGTTGTTTCCTCCACCACTACCAGCTCTTTTCATTTGGTTTCTTCCAAAATGACAATACGTTTCTATGAGTACAATCTATTTGTGGAACTATCTAGTTACATATTAAACTAGATCCATCTCACTTTCTTAAAAGGAAGATCAAGTTTGGGGATAGGAGAATAAGGACTTAGAAAATTATCCATTTTCATTTGTTCTCAGGCATCACTACAGCCCTCTGTATTCTGACCTCTTAGATCCTGCTGTGTACGAACACCACCCATACTCTGTCTTGGCATTCGAAGAGAAGTTCTCAAAGGAGTATGTCTCTGTTCATCCAGGTAAGCAAGATCCTCCAAGTGGGCAGAGCTGGTGGCTAACAAGACAGAAAAAATATAGTTATCATGCATAAGTTTAGAAAACTTAAAAAAAAACTAGTTGCTATCATCCATACCTTTGACTCAAAGCTTACACCAGCAAAAAATAACCCTCCCCCCGAACAATATATAATTCACTTATTTTATGCCCTTAAGAAACTAAGTATTCTTTTTTTTTTTTAATATTTGCATTTTATTTGCATTGGTGTTTTATCTGCACGTATGTGTGAGGGTGTGAGATCTTGGAGTTGCAGACAGTTGTTAGCTGCCATGTGGATGCTGGGAATTGAACCCCGGTCCTCTGGAAGAGCAGTCAGTGCTCTTAACCACTGAGCCATCTCTCCAGCCCCCAAGAAACTAAGTATTCTTAAGGTGATGGTGGCACATGCCTTTAATCCCAGCACTTCGGAGGCAGAGGCAGACAGAACTCCGTGAGTTTGAGGCTGCCTGGTCTGCAGAGTGAGTTCCAGGATAGGCTCCAAAGCTACACATAGAAATGCTGTTTTGAAAACCCAAACCAAAACCAAACAAACAAAAGACCAAAAAATTAAAACAACCCCCCTCAAGTATTTAAAGGAAAACTGAAATTTCATTCTACCTGATTCTTTAAGATAGAACCTCACAGATCTTATCACTTGCCAAGAGAGGTTCTATGACATTAACAGAGAAAAATATTTCCTATTCAAATAGAGAACAGAAACAAACTAGAAAGGCCTAAAATTATTTCTTCATTAAGTTGTAGATAGTGGTATAAATAATTTAGCATTTGAAAATAAGTGTTTGGTCTAATATAAAATATTATTTTGCTTTTAAATGTCTGAATCATGAAAATTACAATAAAAAAGGATAATTTCTTGATGTTACTGAAAGAAATAGACTTCTACTAAAAATTAACAGGGAAATGAATCTTTGTTTTATATGAATGCTTCAACCTGGATGGAATACCAGAGTATTGGTCTTATTGCAAGAAAGCACATCTACCAACTTATCGCCAATGATTAGCATAAATGTGGCAGAAGGGAAGAAAGCCCAAGGATTATCTCTTCATGACTGCTGGGCCTCAAATGTTTTGCCACAAATTTCCTATGGAGTACTTTCTATGTGAGACATTCTGTCACAGGTGAGATTTACAGATGATGGTGTGCTAGTTGTCACAAGCCTGAGTTATTTGGGAAGAGGAACCTCAGCTGAGAAAACACTTCCATCAGATTGCCTATAGGCAAACCTGTAGAGCATTCTTTTGATTAATAACTGATGTGTGACATCCCAGCCTATTGTGGGTGGTGTTACCCCTAGACAGGTGGTTTTGGGGAGGGGTGTATAAGAAAACAAACTGAGCAAACCAGTAGGCAGCATTCTTTCACAGCTTCTGCTTCAGTTCCTAACTTGTGTTCCTGGAATGTGACCTGAGAGCTGTAAAGATGAAATAAACCCTCTCCTCCTCAAGTTGCTTTTGGTCATGGTGCTTTATTATAGCAATGAAAACCAAACTAAGACAGATTACATAGTGGTTTGCCTTGAAAGTTTTACAAGCCACTTTTACTACCAGTAATATAAATCACCTTATACCTGATTATAAACGAGTAAAAGAGGAAGCAAAAGGGGTAAAGGAAAAAGCCTGGAATTTTCTCAGCTTAAGGAAACAAGCCCATGGAGAGAAAACATAGATCACAGGAAAGCTGTTTGTGGTGAGTGACCTTAGGCAATAATACTTATTAATATGTTAAAAAACAGAATCGACAGTAAAAATGTCAACACAGTCTCTTAATATTTTTGCCATGCCTTTTTTTTTTTTTTTTGAGATAAGGTCTCAATGTAGCCGTGGGTGACCTGGAGCTCTATATGTAGACTGGCCTGGCCTGCAGCTGTATATTTACACAATCTTATATATTAAAAAAACTTAAAGTAGTGTTTTGATGCATTAGTAGCAAATATTCTTTAAAAAAAAAAAATCAATCTCATTTATAACAGGCTCAAAAACAGTAAGTAAAATACCTAGGAATAAATTTTAAAATAAAGAGATAAAAAAGCTCTACAATGAGAAACTAACAATAAAAGAAACTAAAAAGGATCCTAAAATTGGAAGGACATCCTGTGCTCACACATTAGAAGAATGGATACTGTTAAAGATGTCCACACTACTAAAGTGATCTATAGATTCACTGAATCCTCATCAAAATTCTTCACAGAAAACATATTACCTGACTTCAAAACACCCTATAAAGCTCTAGTAATCAACATTACATGTTTTGGCATAAAAATAGATACATAGGTCAGAGGAACAGAATAAAGATTGAAAAAGCTATGTTCTACAAGTAACTCATTCTTAGCAAAAGTGCTAAGAATATTCACCAGGGAAAGGAAGCTTCTTCAGTAAGTGGAGCTGGGAAGCTGGAAGTGCACAAGCAGGGAAAACACTCATTACTCACCATATGAATGAAAACACGGCAAGGTTCCCAAACTAGGAAATCACTCAAAAACAAAATGGAGCAACCCTGATGGAGAAGGGTTTTTGTAGAAAACTCAAAACAGAAGTACAAGGAGCAATCAAGATTGCATCAAACTCTTGCACCCTGCCACTTGAAGCATCTCAACCCCCAAGTACTTTTCTGAGAAAACTTTTTGTCATATTGTGTCAATCTTACTTCTCTCCCTTGGTCAAAAGGTACTGTGGTTATACTTTCTCTACTTTCTCTGACTGATCTCCCAGTCAAATCATGAGGCCTCATTCACTAAGCTGAGGGTGGCTTTGAACTCCCGACCTTCTTGCTTTCACTTCTCAACTGGTGGTATTTATAGGCGTGTCTCCATACTACTTATGTACTAGGTTGTTTAGAGCAAGTGGTAACATCTGATTTATTTTTGATTATCCTATTTCTTCAGTCAATGAACTAAGTGTCCTGAGGATAATGCTCAGTGCTGCCCTCCTTACATTTAGTGATCTGTTGGCTCTATCCTTAACCCTATCACCTTTGTTTTAATACTTGACACTACTGAATATGCTTGGCCTGGTGATGTACAGATCTTTCCTCAGATAATGCTGATGCTGCTTTTACTTTTTTTGATAGAGTACCATTTATCATATTATGTAAATTATTTATTATTTTTATTTTTTCCAACTACAAAGTAAGCTTCATGGGGATAGGATTTCTGTTTTCCAACAGATGACAATTAAGTGCTTTGAACAGTGCTTTGAATAGTTCATGCTCAATAAATGCCTGAGCAATGACTGAATATTATACACTTATATCTGTATCTTTTTGTTTTGTTTTGAAGATAGGGTTTCTCTTCTGTAACAGCCCTTGCTGTCCTGGAACTCACTTTGTAGATCAGGCCTCGAACTCACAGAGACCCATCTGCCTCTGCCTCCTGAGTGCTGGGATTAAAGGTATGTACCACCATCTCCTGGTTTAATACCTGTATCTTTATCTTGAGTTTAAGGTAATACTTTTTTTTTTTGGTTTTTTGAGACAGGGTTTCTCTGTAGCTTTGGAGCTTGTCCTGGAACTAGTTCTTGTAGACCAGGCTGGCCTCGAACTCACAGAGATCCGCCTGCCTCTGCCTCCCGAGTGCTGGGATTAAAGGCGTGCGCCACCACCGCCCGGCTTAAGGTAATACTTAAACAATTAATTAATAAGCAAATTAATACTGTGCTTATGGGCAACTTTGAAGATAACTATAACAATAATATCATCCTCCTCTACAAAGACTCTTGAGAGCTCTGTAAGGACAAATATATTCCCATTCATAATGTCACTCTTACTTTGAAAGTATACTGGCAAATACTTTTGAGATGATTTTATAGGTTAAATTAGTATTATAATGTTTAGCAAACACTTGGCAAATATATAAAATAATTATATAAATTCAAGTGAAATGAGGAAATAGAAAAATAAATCTACAATAAAAATTTTTAAGTAAAAGAAAAAAATCTAAAAGGAAGTCAATAAATCCTGTCATTTAAAAACCTTGCTTTCAGAAGAGGAAGAGGGAATAGGAAAAAGAGAGAAAACCTACTTTAAATTATATTTTTGTTAGATTGAAATAGCTGAAGACCATATACTTGCAAAGCATTTAACAAATAAAAGCATTCTTTAAAAAGTGAATATAGTTTAGATATATTTTCGACAGAAATAAACAAAAAACAAAAACCACCCAGCAGACAACATTTGGTAGAGAGCATTTCAGAAAAACTCCATACTGATTTTAGATGCCTATTTAGTTATTTCTTTTTATGTCAGTTGTCACTAATGGAAACAGACCATAGGAATACAGTTATCATTCTTGCTGAGCTAGAACATGGAGGCTGCAGGGACACTTTTGTTTCCCATATTTGGGCAGAAGCCACTTTCCTATATTTATACAAACAAAGTCATTATTCTGACTGCTGAAAAGCCCCTTTTGATTTTCTATAAAATCTTCATCATCGTTTCTAATTAGATTCATTTCTATCCCCTTAGATTTGAAATCTGCATTTACCTGCTTAAGATCTTTTCTTAGAAAACTGTGCTGCTCCAAGTACTAACAAATGGATGGAGAGAGATTATATTTTTAACAGTTTGTTTGTATTTTTCCAATAGACCTCTTTCCCACACAAAGCACAACAACAGCTGCTGCAAATACTCCCTACTTCCCACATACTTCCAATTCATTGCCAATCTCATTTTAAGACACCAAAGATGACCATTGACAGCTGGTGATAATTCTAGCCATGCAACCACAGATCCACAATAGTCACTTCCTTCCAACGCAAAGCTTAAAAACAAATATACAATAGCAACTCAAATTAGGCATGTCACAAAACTCAGACTTTAAAATTTTCATCACCTGTCATTGTGGTTGAGGTGTGTTTCTTGTAAACAGCAGAATGTTGGATCCTGTTTTTGTATCCATTCTCTTAACCTGTGCCTTTTTATAGGTGAGTTGAGTCCATTGATATTAAGTGTTATTAATGACCAGTGGCTGTTAACTCCGGTTATTTTCTTTTTGGTGGTAAGGTTTGTGTGTCTCCCTTCTTTGAGTTGTGCTGGTGGAGGGTTGTTAGATGTCTGTGTTATTATGGGTGTTGTTTGCTTCCTTTAGTTGTGGTTTTCCTTCTAGTACTTTCTGTATGGCTGGGTTTGTGGCTATATATTGCTTAAATTTGTTTTTATCCTGGAATATCTTGTTTTCCCCATCAATGGTGAAAGAAAGCTTTGCTGGGTATAGTAGTCTGGGCTTGCATCCTTGGTCTCTTAGTGTCTGCAGCACATCTATCCAAGACCTTCTGGCTTTCATGGTTTCCATAGAGAAGTCAGGTGTAATTCTGATAGGTTTACCCTTATATGTTACTTGACCTTTTTCCTTTGCAGTTCTTAATATTCTTTCTTTATTCTGTATGTTTTGTGTTTTGATTATTATATGGTGAGGGGAAGCAAACAAGATCGCCAGGCAAAAGTTGGAAGCATAGGGGCGGGGATAGAGGTGGGGGTAGGAGGGGTGGGGGAAGGGGAGAGGGGGAAGGAGAAGGGAGAAGGGAAGGACTGGGGAGAGGTTGGGGGAGTGGGAGGGTGGAGATGGAGGAAAGGTGGATATTGGAGAAGGGAATAAGATATCTACATTAAGGGAGTCATTTTAGGATTGGCAAGATACTTGGCTCTAGAGGGGATCCCAGGTGTCCACAGGGATGTTCCCAGCTAGGTACTTGGGCAGCAGAGGAGAGGGTGCCTGAACTAGCCTTGTCCCATAGTCACATTAATGAATATCTTGATCATCACCATAGAAATTTTGTCCGATGGATGGAGATAGAGACAGAGACAGAGACCCACATTCACATCAGAGCAATGGACTGAGCTTCCAAGGTCCAGTCGAAGAGCAGAAGGTGGGAGAAGATGGGCAAGGAAGTTAGGACCGTGAGGGGCTGGTCCACCTACTGAGACAGTGTGCCTGATCTAATGGGAGCGCACCAAATCCAGCTGGACTGGGACTGAACGAGCATATGATCAAACCGGACTCTCTGAATGTGGCTGCCAATGGGGGCAGACTGAGAAGCCATCAACAATGACACTAGGACCTACCTCTTCTGCATGTATTATCTTTTTGGGAACCTAGTCTACTAGGATGCACACCTTCCTAGGCCGGGATGGAGGGGGGAGGGCCTTGGACTTCCCACAGGGCAGAGTACCATGCCCTCTTTTAAGGAAGCAGGGGGAGAGAGGAGAGGTGGGGGGGAGCGGGAGGGAACTGGGAGAAGGGGAGGAGATGTAAATTTTTTTGAATGAAAAAAAAGAATATAAAAAAATAAAATACATAAAACAAAACATTTTTCATCTCTTAGAATTTTAATTTAAAGGTATATGAAATCTAAATTTGCCATTTAGAAAACTGAGCAACTTCAGGAAAAACCCAAGCTACCGACTGTCCTAAGTCACCCTGGGTCATTTTGCCACTCGAAAGGCAAGTGTGCTTCCTCTCCACTACATCCCTAGTCATCGAGATGAAAGGTTTTATGCTTCCAGTAAATAGTACTATCCTTGGATGTAGAACCTAATTTATGTTAGTCATGTTTCTAAAACTATACAGGTAATCTATTTGACCAACATATATTTATAATTCAGTTGATAAAATACAGATGATTATTTTAGGAATTTTATAATATATATGTTTTATATATGATACTATATAATATATATATGTTAGGAGTAAAAGTAAAATGATTTAAAAAATTGAAATAATTTACTGTTAAGAACAGTTGTATATGAGCTGACTCTAATGTCCCAGAAAGAAAAAGGGTTGTAAAGCCCCAAACAGGGTCTTTGTCTCATAGAATAATTTTGTTTTTATTTTACTTAAGCTTTTCTTTGATTTTTGAGACAAGGTCAGTCACTAGGTAACTGAGGAGATGGCCTTGTTTCCTGCTTCTTATGCCCCACTTTCCCCTTCTAAGTTCTGGGATTACAGATGTGTACCATTATGGGAACTTATGCAAAAGAATGTAATTCTCTTCCCAAAGTGGGCAGAAATAGATAACATAGCAAGAATCACTTAAGAGATTACTACTGCAGGTTTTAAAAGTGGCTCCAATGGTATCTTAACTTTTCTCTCTCTCTCTCTCTTCCTTTCTTTCTTTCTTTTTTTTTTTTTTAGTAAAGACAGTGTATTGTTAAATGTGTTCCCAGCCTGGTACAAACTGACTATTAATGGCATCAGCCTCCTAAGTGCTGAGTTTACAGGTGCCCATCACACTGAGCAGTCAGTGTAGCTTTTTACACTGTTATTCAACATTATTTGATCTCTTTGTATTACTTATACTAAATTTAAAAAATAAGGGAAGTTTAGAAGTTGTATTTGAACAAAGGCTTTTATTTCTAATATCAATCCCCCCTTTACATGACTCCTGGGGGCTTCTATGTTTAAGACAATTGAATAAGCATGTGGGGAACAAGAGAAGAAAATAGAGGAGGAACAAATATTGCATGTTTTCTCTTTTATGAAGAATCTTGATTAACAATATTTTCTGTGAAAGCAGGAAGGAGACCATTTCTGGGGATCACAAGAGACCACTGGGAGGCAGGGACGAGGGAGGTTCATGAAGAACGAGTATGGGCAATGCACAATGATATACAAAAATATAATGAAACCTACTTTTGTATGTAAACTGAAAATTTTGATAAAACAAATAAGAATAAATATACTTGATCTTTTCCTATTTGAAAATCTTGGTTACTTTTTTTGTTTTATGAGACAAGGTTTCTCTGTGCAACCCTTGCTGTCCTAGACTGGTACTGTATGGTTTTGAATTCAGAGATCCATCTGCCTCTGCTTCCTGAGTACTGGGATTAAAGGTATGTGTTATCACACCTGGCTTCTCAGTTATTCTTGATTATCAAGGAGGTTTACCTTCCTCAGTTTGCAGAACCATTTCTATGTACATATTAAAATGTGTATGAAAATATGTATGTATTAAGACAGAGTAAAATGTAAAATGGGACTCTTCTAAGCTAAGAAAACTAATTTAGATATATTATTTAAACTACCAGATTTTATGGTTTTATCAGATTCTTACACATTATATACTTCACAGGGTAATTCCCTATGGAAGTAACTTTATTTCTTTACATTCTGGAAATATTTTAATTTACAGTCTATCAATGTTTGAAAATGACTCATTTGGTTCACAGCTCATTTTCCTGTCTCTGTGGGGGCATTCTAAAACCACGGTTTCCAGAGACAGAAAACAATCTAAAACAAACCATTGTCTGACTGCTGACTTGTCCTCTAAGCAACAGTAAACCTGTTGTCCAGGACCAATTATAAGAATTACCTGATAAAGTATTTATTCAACACTGTCATGCACACTTTTTATTTTTTTTTCCATACATTGTTTTGTTTTATTTTTTCCATTCAAGAACATAATTAAAGATAAAAAAAAATTTTTTTCCTTTCTTCCCCTTCTCCCGGTCCCCTCCCACTACCCCCCACCCCTCCTCCCTCCCCCTTCTTCCTTGAAAGAGGGCATGGTGCCCTGCCCTGTTGGAAGTCCAAGGCCCACCCCCAT
>PVIU01002441.1:0-17373 GCA_004026605.1 Ondatra zibethicus | reverse complement strand
ATGCACACTTTTTAAACAGTGTTAAGAGCCTAATTCTTCAGGGTCATCCTATCTGGCTTCTAATGGTACATTCATGTTTTCCCATAATTTTATCCATTTATATACTGAGTGAATTATATGTGTCCATATGTGTCACCTTGTGACATTTGGTTTTCTCCCTTTATCAAGAGGGTTCTATGGATCTAACTAGGCAAGAGTAATGCCTATACCAGTTGAGCTATCTCATTTGGTCTTCATTTTCCTTTAAAGATGTCTGAACAGCCCTCCCTCAAAAGCCAAAGAGCTATGTTAGCTAGAAAGACTTAAAATGACACTGCTTTGACCTCCTGGCATAATGATTAAGGATAATATAATTTTGTTTTAACATTGAGAAGGAAAAGGAAAGGGAGAACACAAAGTATGCAGAAGAAGGAAATATTCTCCAACCTTGAATCAAAACAAACTCAAATGACAGAGAGACTAGTGTTATAATATGTAATATGAACAAGACACCTGCAAATGAAATGAAGATATTACAAGATCAACGTCCACTAAAATTTTTGATAGGCTTCAACAAAATTCAAACTTTTGTGCTTTACAATATATCAACAAAAATTAAAAGATGATTAGCAAAGGGGGAAAATATTTGCAAACACATGTTTATAGTTAGAAAAATTATATATATATTATATATATATTTAAAATTCAGTAAGAGGACAGACAACTCAATCAAAAGCTATACCAAAGGTCTGAGTAGAAATTTCACTAAGGAAAGTGTGTAAGTACTAGTAAGTACATAAAATAAGTTCAGTATTATTAAGCATTAGCACATTGAAAATTAAAGTCATAATCAAATATCATCTTACATTCATTAATTATAATCATAAGGTAAAACAAATGCCAATTATGGAAAGGACATAGAGAAACAGGAACCCTAGTACCTTGCTAGTTAGGAATGTAAAAAGGCATAGTCACTTGGTATACTTTGTAAAATAATGTGGCAGGTTCTTAAAAAGTTAAATTCAAAAATCTAACATTAATGGCAAGTACACTCCTAAGTACCTACCTAAGAGAAATGAAAACATGTATGTCTACATACTCATACACTCATTGTCAAAGCAGCACCATTAACAATGGAAATAAACTGACTGCTCTTCAGCCAGTAAGCAATATTGTTTGTGAACACCTATTTTTCACGGACATTCTGAGTGCAATCGCTAGGTTTTAGGTAATATATATTTAGCTTTAATAATACCAATGTATAACATACTACCATCATTAATATGCAGTCATTTTATCACATCACATTCCCATCAATGCATGGCAATGCCATTCCTTCTAATTTTGTGGTTATGATTGTATGTAGTATTTCATAATAATGGACAGTGAAGGATTTCATACTTCACTCTACTTAATGACCCTGGATGGTGGAAGAAGATAAAAAAAACTTCAGGGTCAGAAATGTAAGCTTATCACTCAGGGAAAAAGGAGTAGCTGAAAGTAGTTTCAGGTCCTTGAATACAAACTTTCACAACGCAACATGAAGAGGGGTAGGTAATATACACAATTGGCTGCAATATGAGAGGCACCAAATCTAAATGAAGATCAATATATTCAGTGGGACCTAAGAGAGAAAATTTGCTGTCACTATATAAAAGCGAAGAATCTTCTAGATGAGTCATTCCCTCCTCATCATACCTGGTAACAGGTGCTGGTATTTTTTTCCAGAGGTCAGAACCAAAAGAACAGGCAGAGAAAGAAAATGAGTGGCAAGAAGCTAGCATCAACATAATGAATCATTTCATTGTTTGTTTTTCAATAGAGTCTTGTGTTTGTACTTCATGCTGGTATGAAACTTACTATGTAGCTGAGACTGGCCTTCAATTATTGACCCTTTTGTCTCTACCCCCAGAATGCTAGAATTACCGATGGGAACCACCACACCTGACTGCATAACTAATAATATCCCTGGAAAGTAAGTCTAAAGGTAATAAATGTTTCATTATTCCGTATCACGAAATAGATCTGTCCGGGCACTAATTTAGAGAGAGGGAAAGGCAAAGACAATTTTTATTTTGTAGTCTGGGCAGAGTGCAGATGATGATACATTTTTTTAAAATGCCAGGATGGCTATTTTTGTAAATTCCTGGTTTGAATTATTGAATAGCAACATAGCTGTATTAAAAATATCCCTGACATTACTCCTGTGTAGTTACTGAGGAAAAAAAAAGACTTAGTATTCCAGTTACTTATCCTCCTATATCATTCTTTTGACTGATCCTGCAAGTGGCATTTGAATTAGGAAATGAAGGTACCTGGTCTTCTAAATTAAGCCTGTAAAGGTTTTGTGAAAATACTGAACTGAGAGAAAAAAGAAGCTGAGTTTCTTGCCTGCTCACTTGTTATATCTTCAAACAATGGATGATGATTTCTGATATTCAAACTACCAAAATATGCTCCAATTAAATAATGGTTATTGAAACTCAAGTTTTAAAAGTTTAAACCTCAAACTAAAACTTTTTTGTTGCAGTACTGGGAACTGAATCTAAGACCTTATGCATGCTATATAAATGCTACACCACTCAGCTACACACCCAGACCTTAAAATTTTTACAAACAATAAGACTAACTAGTTTATTTGCCCTCTTTTTGATTTTGCTATATGTTTCTGCAAACCATGGGAGGAGAACTGGGAAACCACTTGATGAAAAAGATGACCCTTCTCCTAGGTTCAAAGGCATAAGGTACCGAGACACAAATGGAAGACTGGTCGTATTTCTGTTCAATACATATTCAGCAAAATAGTCTTAAACAAGAAAAACAAAACATAACTTACCTGCTACTGAATTTGGTCGAGGCATGAGATACAAAGGAATAGACTGTACTGACTGGGATAAAACCGTTTCCAAACTCCTCTCTTGGATCTTATTCAGACTGTACGTGGAGGCGGTCATGTTTTCATCTACACGGTACAGACAGGAGTCCATGCTGGACTTCTGAGACTGCCATGGCTTTAGGTTTCCTCCCGATCCTAATTCTTTACCACTTTCCCCAACATATTTTGTACGCTCCATGTTTTCCGAATAATTTGTCAACGTAGCTGAAAAATAAAGTATACTGATGTTTAAAAAAAAATCAAAAGAAAAAATTAATCTTTTTATGATTAAAAATTCATTAGTATATGAGAATACCACTAACATTATCTTTCAAAGTTACTACGTCCTTTTTATCCCTAGATGTTTAAATAACCAAAACCATTAAACAATCCTCTTACATGTATTTAACACTTTCTTTAAATGAAACAAGCAAACTCATATACCAGTGCCAAGGCCCCAAGAACACGGCTCATCAACACTAAACTGTTAGAATGACCTAGAACGCACCTGCATATTTTTATGGACTGCCAGAGAGTACCAACAGTCCCTCTAAACTCCCTCTATTCCTCACATTTTTAACCCACTTAACTTATTTCCTAGCTCATGTTTACACACACACACCAAACAACAATAAAACATATGATTAAAATAAACAGCAACTAAGTAGAAATTAATACAGTAGAAAGAAGCTGATCAAATAAGAAAGTGACACAGGCCTTTCTTATTCATTCTTCTCGGTTCTAATCCTTTGCATATCACTTGTAAGTGGCACGCTAAAGAATAATCATTTTAATTAAACTAAAACCTGAAAGGTCTTCTATAATTTTATCTAGTCTTACTAATAATTATACATGAATAGGAACATTTTCATAACCCCAGAAATGAAAAGATGAAGAACAGTAGAGTCTAAATTATTGAATTTTTAGTATTAACTATAAAAGAATAAAACATATAATCCCAGGAGGGCTTTATACTTAGTTCATGTTCTCTTCCTATAATTTGAATGTGTCTATTGCGAAAGAAAAGAAAGAACCTGAGGAGGTAATTTCCATAATACTATGAAGTGTAGTTTCATTTCTGTAAATTTAAGTGGAGGTCTGGATTTTGTAATACAAAAGAAGATGAATTAGAAAATAAAATCTAAACTTTCTTTAAGAAAAAAAACAAGATTTTTTTTTAAACTACACAAAGGAAAAGGATTTGGGAAAAGGAACTAGAAAAGGTGAAGAAATAAAAGACTCAGCTTTGAGAACTGAGGAAGAGAAGTGAGAGCGGCGGCACAGGTCTACGACACTGGGGTGCATGGGGATGATCCCAAGTTCATGGCCACCTGCCTGGATCATCAGAAGGAGACCTTATATCAAAACTAAAGTGAAACCAGGGAAGAGGTATACACTCTGGAGCCCTCTGGAAAAATGAAATTATAAATGCCACTGAACACTTTTGGGGACCTGGGAATTTTGGAAGTCAAATCCCCATATTTAGCACTTTTGATTTCCTGCATAGTAATCAGTTGTAAAAGCAAAAGAAATCGATAACTTATGATCAAGGGTAGGCAGTTAATAAAATGAAGCAAGAAAAATTGTGCTCCGGTATCTCAGCCAGTCTTTGTAAACAAGGAGAAACCAAGGTAAGCAGAAACCAAAGATGAGGTAGGTGGTGGCAACTTTAAAAAAGAAACCAGCTGTGGAACCCAGAAACTCTTTTGAAAAAAGAAGAACATGGAGAAAAAATTAGGGACTAAAATTAACTCAGGGGCCTAAGAGGAAAGGAAATAACACCCAGAAGAGCTCAGCTATGTATTAAATAATGTTCATTTCTTACTAGATGAGCTTTAGTAACAGTAGTAACAATAACTTAATATTTAATACCATGTAACTTGTATTTTTGGGGTGTGGTAATACCTAAGCATATGTTCTACCACTGAATTACACCCAAGCTCTACTCATAACTCTTAAATTGTGTAAATGTCCATCCCATTTGCTCATCAAACATGTTAAGCAGGACTGGTGTTTCTATCTTCATTGTACACATGAAGAAATGATGCTTGGTAAAATTAGGTATCGTGCCCATCGTTACTAAAGCAAGTGCGTTTCAGGTAACTATTTGGGGTCTTAACTACTTACTAATATTGTAGCAATTCTTTTGGTGATAATTCTTTGTTTCCTGCATTGGATTGTATGTTTCTAGCCAAGTAGCTACTGTACTTTCAGGGTTTTATTTCATATTTAAATTTAAAAACTTAGTACCAGGGAACTGGAGAGATGACTCAGTCGTTAAGGGCACTACCTGCCCTTCCAGAGAATCTGGGTTCCATCCCCAGCACCTGGAGTTATATGACATGGTAGCTCACAACTGTCCAGAACTTCAGTTACAGGAGATCTGAAACAATCTTCTAACCCCTATTGGTACCAGGCACATACATGAAACACAAACAGGCAAAACATTCAGGCACATAAAAATAAAAAAATCTTAAAAAAAACAACCAAACAACTTAGTATCAACTCTATAACCCTACTTGAAGAAAGGAGAAAACAAGCGGGAGGACACAGGCATCTTTCTGAAACCAGAGAAACAGGGAGCAATGAACACTATTTCTGGCTGTGCTGTTCTGCAGTTTCAGAGGATGCTGCAAATGTTAACATGATGCAGAAAATAAATGTGCTCATTCTTCAGTGCAATTTTTTAAATAGTACTTATACTAAAAATATTCTACCTAGGGAATAAATATATATGTTACCTGGGCAAACATTTAAGAATGATTTACTTTGAAAAACAGTACATGATAGCATATTTTAGAGATATATAACTTTAGTTCTAAAATATAGAACTTATGTTTGTATGTCAGTATTGGCAAAATGTTTACATAGTTCCCAGTATTATATTATATTCAGGTATTTTAAAACTGGGTAAAGGCTTTTTTGTGTTAGGGAAACAGGTAGAAGAGACCAATTAGACTTCCTTTTTAAGGTTACTGCCAAAAAACAGACTTTCAGCTTTCAGCTTTTTAGAAGGCAGCCTTTTCAAAAATATTCTAGAATTTCCACAAATGAGAGCATTTATTGACATAATTCTTCCCCAGTTCTCAGTCACTCCAGGTAACAATTTCATACTCACTAAATTTGGTCATTTGCTTTGACTAATTTAGACTAGTTAGCAAATGTGATGGTTTGAAAGAAAAGTGTGTCACTGTGGGGCAGAATTTGAGGTCTCTTTTGCTCAAGCTTCCCTCAGTGTGACAGTCAGTCAATTTCCTGTTGCCTCTGAGTCAAGATGAAGGACTCTCAGCTCCAGCCCCACATCTTTCTGCACGCTGCCATGCTCTCTGCCATGATGATAATGGACTAAACCTCTAAAACTGCAAGCAAGCTCCTTTGATTAAATGTTTTCATTTATAAGAGTTGCTGTGGTCATAGTGTCTCTTCATGGCAACAAAAACCTAACTAAGACAGAAGTTGGTACCAGGGACTGGGGTATTGTTATGATAGTCCTGACCATACTTTTGTTTGGACTTTGGTACTTTGGGTAAGAAAAGCAGTGTAATGCTTTAAGCATTGCTTAATCGGGCACACTAATTAAGGGCACACTTAATTAATAGGAGCATGTTAGACAATGGTGCTGATAATGACTTGAAATGCCGGGGTTGGCTCAAAAAGTTTCAGAGAAGAATTTTAGTGTGTTGCTTAGAAATCGTTTTTGTGATATTTTGGTGAAGACAGTGGCTGGGTTTTTTTGCCCTTATTTGAAGAGTCTGCCTGAGGCTAAAGTGAAGAGTTTTGGATTAAGTACGTTGGCAAAAGAAATCTCAAAACAGCCTAGTATAGATTTTGTCATGTGAATACTAGTGGTAACTCTAATATTTTACTTATTTATTTGCTGGTGGACATCTAGGCTGGTTCCATTTCCTGATTATTGAGAATAGTGCTACAATACAGCATGAATGTATAAGTATTTCTGTGACATGACGACAGACACGTTTGGGAATCTAGGAGCACTAAAACTAGATCAGATGGCAGATGTAATTTTAGTTTTGAGGATATTCCATAACAATTTCTATAGAGCTTACTTGTATTTTGGAAATTTTGCACAGAAAGTATGGCTAAGCTGGTTTTATTGGTTCAGAATCAATAGGTACAGAAAGAATTGAAATAACTCACATGAAATATTAGAAGGTAAATTCTTTGAACAGCCATCACCACTTAAAATTTCCATCATTTTTGCTTATTCATGCTTACATATTTAGGTGACTTTTAACTAATTCTAACTACCTACCTATCTAATGACTTGTAGCCTAACTTAAGTTCACTCGGTTGCAATGGGAGGCTCTGCTTCAGCCTCCTGAGTAGCTGGGATTACAGGCCTGCATCATTAGTCTGGTTGTGGGTTCATTCTTCCCTTTTCCTCTTTGTGTGTGTGTGTTTGATTTACTGTTCAAGAATTCAATACATATGCTTTGCTCAAATCCATTGCTGGGTCTCTCTTCCAAATCTTTCCATACTCTGCCACTCTTCCATCCCAACCACACATACTCTTTTTTTGCAAAACCCACTGGGTCCGCTTAGTGCTGCCAGTATATGTACAGTATAGATGTAGAACTGTCCAACAGCATACAGCAACCTTCCAAGGGTTGCAAACCTGAAGAAACCAACTCTTCCTCCCTTGTAACTATCAACTGCCAATAGCTTCACAGCTATGGGTATGACTCTTTTAACCCCTCCCCCACTCATGCTGAAAATTTTGGATGGTTTTGTTATTTTTGGGGGTCAGGGTTTCACTCTGTTGCTCAGGCTGGCCTCAAAGTCATGACAATCCTCTTGCTTCAGCTTCCCAAGTGCCAGGGTTACAGTCATGTCCACATCTATGTGCAATGTTTCTCAGCTGAGTTAATTCTTAAGAGTAAAATTGCTAGGGCTGATTATTGTGGTATATACTTGTAGTTCCAGCATGAGGTAGAAGCAGGAAGATCATGATTCAAGGTCATTCTTGGCTACATAACAAGTCTAAGCTAGTCTATATGAGACTCCACTTGAAAAAAGAAAAAAAAAGTTTAACTTTGTAAGAAACAGCCAAATTATTTTTCTAGGTGACAACTTCACTTTTACATTCCTATGGGTAATGTATAGACATTATGGTGTTATCTTGTCACATTTGGATATTTTTCTTAAACAGTCATTCTGTGGCTATGGAGTAGTATTTAATTGTGACTGATTTGTACTTCCCTAGTAATCAGTAGGGAAAATGATGTAATGATAATAAGTATTTTTCATTGGCTTATTAGCCATTTACCTATACCTTTTATGGTGAAACAACTATTCAAATCTTTTGTATATTTTAAAATTGGTTTTGCATATTTTCATTTTCTGCAAGATTAGATTATATTGACTTATCTCTACTCTTATTATGACTAACTCTTCCACTTATTTATTTATTATGTGTAGGTTTATGGAAGTATACATGTCATGGCCTAAGTGTGGAGGTCAGAAAACAACTTTTTCCAGAGTTCTTTCCTTCCATTACGTGGGTACCAGGAATTAAACACAGGTTGTAAGGGTTGGCAGCAAGTGCCTTCCTTCACTTACTGACCCATATTGCTATCCCATAACTAAAATTTTAATTACAGGTAAGCATCTTGGGTCATGTGCCTGAGAGCAACTTTAGAATTATATAATTTATTGTAATAATTACAACAGTAGGTTTTGTAGTCATACAAATTCATCAGTCTTGACTTTGCCTTTTATATCTAATGCCTGTATGACCAGTGCACTGGCTAGTTTTATGTCTACTTGACCCAAGTTATAGTCATCTGAGAGGAGGAAACCTCAACTGTGAAAATGCTTCCATTAAGTCAGGCTATAGGTGAATCTATAGAATATTTCTTTAGTAAGCGATTGATGTGGGAGGGCCCAGTCAATTGTGGGTATTACCACTCAGGGTTGGTAGTCTTGAGTTCTATAAGGAGACATGCTGAGTAAGCCAAGAAGAGCAATCTAGTAAGGACTAATCCTCCGTGGTCTCTGCAACAGTTCCTGCCTCCAGGTTCCTGCTCATTTTGAGTTCCTTCCCTGGCTTCCCTCAGTGAACTGTGACTCTAGATATGTAAGCCAAATAAACCCTTTCCTCTCCAAGTTGCTTTTTGGCCATGGTGTTTAATCACAGCAATAGTAACCCTAACTAAGACAACATGGGAGTAATTACTTTTTAATCTCAGTTTCTAAGACTAAGAAGAAACTCTATCTATATGTAGAGTACATACAATTATTTTACAGCCAGGCTGAACCACTCTATGCTTAATGCTTATCTCCACAGGTGCTTGGAAACCTGGTACTGGCTACTGACCAAGACAAAGGAAAGTGGAGTAAGTAATGTGCTATTTAAAGCATAGTCACACTGATGAATATCTTGATCACATCCATAGAAATTTCGTCCAATGGATGGAGATAGAGACAGAGACCCACATTCACACCAGAGCAATGGATTGAGCTCCCAAGGTCCAGTCGAAGAGCAGAAGGTGGGAGAAGATGAGCAAGGAAGTTAGGACCCTGAGGGGCTGGACCACCCACTGAGAAAGTGTGCCTGATCTAATGGGAGCTCACCACATCCAGCTGGACAGGGACTGAATGAGCATATGATCAAACTGAACTCTCTAAATGTGGCTGCCAATGAGGGCAAAATGAGAAGCTATCAACAATGACACTAAGACCTATCTCCTCTGCATGTATTATCTTTTTGGGAACCTAGTCGATTTGGATGCACACCTTCCTAAGCCAGGATGGAGGGGGAAGGGCCTTGGACTTCCCACAGGGCTGGGCACCATGCCCTGTTTTAAGGAAGCAGCAGGAGGGAGGGGGGGAGTGGGAGGGGACTGGGAGAAGGGGAGGAAATGTAAATTCTTTTTTTTTGTTTGAATGGAAAAAAAAAATAAAAGAATATGGAAAAAAACCCAAAGTTTGAAACTTCTCTGGTGCACCCAGGACTAGCTGTTTCTTCATGTTTATATGCGAAGGATTTAGACAGTCTGACTTGGCTATGTGGCCTGAGGGCATCACTTATTTCAGTGGAAATTCCTGGAAGCTCTCTGTGACAGCAAGGCTGTCTGTACAAATCTTGGTGATTTATGTTCAGGTCAGAGCAGTGATTACAGAATAGCTGGAGAGCTTCATCTGGAAGTACTTGGGTCCCCCTGTGCACATTCTCCAGTAACTTTATGAAAGCTTTCTGACAAAGGTTACAGAGCCTTTCAATGATATGATCTGATTAGTTCTCCATAGATTTCTTATAGGATCATAACACACTAAAGGAATTCAAAGATTGTATCTGGACCACAATCTTTGTTTAATAAAGGGGTTATTAACCTCATCAGGTTAATTATACAAGAAAAATGTCATTTGGTCTTTTAATTTCAATGAACAAAGTGCCAGATTTGTAAAAAAAAACAAAAACAAACCACATATTACAATATAAATACAGCCCAATGAATACTTAAGATCTAACGCTATGTATTACAAGTAGACACTTTGGAAAGATGATGGAGTTGAGAATACAGGACTAGAAAACTTAGTAATGAGCCTGCCCATTTCTGAAAACAAGTAAGAAAAGCTTGAAAAAGCTAATCCAAATTATCTAGCACTCAGCAAATGACTCAGAGGGCAACTTGGATGAAATAAAGAACACAACATCCTACTGGACTAAATATTCCTTAAAGAACAAAGGAAGAGCTGTTAATTTTGCTTTTTGGCCATAAAAGTGAACATAATCAATGAACAATGAACATGGTCACAGATACTTAGTCTGTAGGTGTTAAATGATATAAGGATATTAGACATAAAATCAATTCTTTCAAAAATCTCAAGACTGAAAGAAAAAAATAATCCCAAGACATGACTAAAAGAGGGACTGAAGATTAAACTCTTCTGGAGGGAACTGTGATTCTTCAGGTAAATAAAAGGCAGAAACCAAAATGGATTCACACTTCGGTCATCATTTGCTACACATCCATTCCAAAAGAATCTAATCGAAACTTGGTATAAAGAATGAGTGTTGGAAATTATATATATATACATCAGCAATTTTATCTCAGAAAGACTGGGGTTATAAAAATTGTTGCTTAAAGTAATGTAATAATGACAGATGATAATTAGTAGTAGTAAGGCACAAAATTTCATGCTAATAAAATTATATTAATAAAAACTACAAATATAAAACTACCCTGCAAGTATTTGAGTTTTCCAGCTCATATTTGAAGAGCACTGTGATTTTGAGAAGGAAGATAAGATGCCATAGAGAATGCTTTCTGTGGTACATAGAATATCATATTTGAGGTGAGTCAAGACCACATATGATCAAAATAACTAGTAATTTGAAAGTTTTCAGGACTTCAGAGAAGACATTTATAGTATTTAAAAATTGAGGCATTTCTAGTTTCCTATTTATTATAGACAGTATTTTAAATATTTTGGCTTGTTTACCAGAGGTGGATGATGTTGTTTAGTTGCTCTTCATCTTATTTTTTGAGACAGGGTCTCTCACTGATGTGGAGTTCACCAATTAGGCTAGACTGACTGGCCAGCAATCCTCAGGAATCCTCCTGTCTCAGCCTCTCCAGCCCAGGGATCAAAGGAGCATACCACTGTGGCCACCATTTTACATGAGTATTAGGGGTGGGACTTGTTCTCAGCTTGCATGGAAAGTACTTTACCAGCAGAGCCATCTTCCCAGTTCTACTTTATAATCATTTTCTGTATTTTGGACTTATTTTCTTAATTTTAATTTTGTTTTGGATTTTCAGTTGTTAGGATACAGGAGTGGAATTTATTTTTGTGTTGATTTTGTATTATAAAACCTTGTTATATGCTTTTTATCTACTCAATATCTATTTTAAATAAGCAAATTTAAATAAGTATAAATATGTATATTGTAAACAGCAGATGACATTCATACTGGCTACAACATATATACATGTTTTGATTTGGTAATCCTTAAAAGAAAAGCAATGCAGAAAAATATTTGATTGCATTTGTTAAACACCCTCATACTCCAAGGAGTCTTCAAGGTTTTTGTATTCTTCACAAGGCTCCACTCACTCCTTCCAGCAAACCTTTGTCGTCGCTGGCTTTCGGGGTACTGCATTGCTCCACCTCTGCTACTTATCTATTACTTGCTTTTGTTTCTAGTGGCTCATTTTTCTCCCACCTGTAATATTTGCTGCTTTCTTTGTACTTAGCTTTTTCGTTTGCATGTAATGGGAAATTTGCATAAGAAATTCAAAGTAAAGAGAGACACAGTTTTATAACCATTAGTTATTAAAATTATTAAGTCAAATAATCTGGGTCTATACCTTCATATATGAAATTGAGTCATTGTGCTACAGAATACAGACATTTTCTAATTTTAGAAAGGCTAAAATTCATATATAAAATTACATACATGATTGGGGAATAGCATCTTAAAATGAAATATAACATTTTTTCAACAGAATATATAAGAGATGAGTGGGAAAAGAGTATAAACCACCTCACAGTTCAGATGAGATCTTCTAGTCAAATATAGCTGGTATAAATTTATTTTAAAATACTCATACTTTGGGGCTTTGGGGATTATGGTAGCAAGTCATGACAAACATATGAGAAAAAAGAAAAGATGCTTTATACACTGCTGGAAATACTCTCCCATACTTTATAAAGTTAATTACTCATAAACCACATGAGCCAGAAATCCTAGTTTCAGGTATACATTTGAGGAATGCTGTGAATAAATGCTAGAGGCAGTGGGGGTAAGCTAAATCTTCATAAATGAAATGTGAGGAATGTTTACTTAGTATACTTGGGGTAGTCAGAGAAAATGGATATTACATAGTTCTTTAAAAAGTTTTATATTAACATGACACTTTGTATATTTCACACATACACAAAAACACACATCACAGTAACATATACTTTGAAAGGCTACATTAAAATCTAAGAAGCTATATAAACATATTAGAATACCTACAATGGGAAGCGATTGAGCATTAAGGGCAAGTAATAAACTGAGAAAAGCTTTATACAGATTAATCTGCATATATAAAGAAATGTTAAACTCTATACTTGCAGTTCACGACAAGAAAAGCAAATGATTTTGTCTAAGGATAGATGTGAATTTGCATGTACAGTATTGAAGAGGAATAGTCTCTAGCCTTGGATGACAGAAAACATTCATTCCCCTTTCACTTCTCACCCCTAAGTACTTACTTAGGGATGTGCACAGCCAAACTTTCAGGAGTCTAGAGAGAAATCTAGCAGTTGATAACTTAATCAAAATAACTTTTACTTCAGAAGGGAAGGTAATGTGGTTCACTGGGTAAAGGCATTTTCTGTACAAGCTTTGTGACCTGAGTTCAATCCCTGGAGTCCATATAAAGATAGAAGTAGAAAACTGATCCCACAAATGTTCTCTGACTTCCACATGTATGCTGCAGCATCCCGTTCTGCCCCCAATCATGAGTATATAAACATATGTGCACATACAGAAATACTGATTAACTAAAAATTTTAAAGAACTTTTTATTTTTCTTTACAGCCTCCCACCCCCCAAATAGGGTCTTGATGTGTAGTGCTTGCTGGCCTAGACCTTCAATCTTCCTGCCTCACTTTCCTGAATTCTGTGCTTTTTAGATGTGCAGTGTTTGTTCACTTCTTTTCCCATAAAAGTTTATTGTCATTATTTTAACAAAAATATTTGAAAATGCTTGCCTATATAGAAGTATTTTGTATTCTATGCTGCCAATATAAAGTTTTCTTTGAACTTATATTTAATGTTCTTAATTATAATTTTCATTTGCATCTATCTGCAGAACCCTGAGTTCCAAATGAATACTATGAAGAACCAATCCTATTGCAATCACCGTCTGTATTCTGTAGGATCTTGTCATCTGGTTTTAACAGATGCATTCCCAACTCAGTAATGACAGACTAAAAGAAATAATCCCTCATGCTCAAAGGAATCAATACTGAAGCAATTACTCTAGCTCCTGATTTAATCACATTTTTGAAGAAATCTTCATTTTTCTTTTTTCCTCACACACTCAAATCTTGACTACATTCCAAGAAGATATGGAAATTTAAGTATTTTCTTAAAATAGGATGAGCTATAACACGACACAGGAACACATCATGCAAATGTCTTCTTGAATACTGAAAAATATGTAGCTTCCAGCTCTGGTTTCATCTTTGTGAATTCTTCCTTTGTCCATGATTGTTTTCTAAGCTTCTGCAGTTTCTCCCTTGAAGTGTATCAGAATCAGGTCTTCATGGTCCTGGTAGCATGATGCAATCTGCAGTCTATACTATCAGTGAAGGAATCAATCATGAAACCACATCGCTCAATAGAAAACTCACTTTAGCAATTTGGCAATGACCTTCTCAGTGTGAATAGTGAATTTTAGTTTATTCTTCTAAGGTCAGAAGTGTGACTTGCAGAGAAGCAGCTCTGTGAAGATTAATATTTATTGTTTTAAGTCTGGGGTCTAGTTGGGGCTATTGTCCAGGTCTTCCTGTACCATGGCTACTCCAAGGTGAGTCCCAGTCTAATTGTCTATATTTTATGCTTCCTCCTTATTCTATACAATGTTGGCTCTAGACTGACACTTTTATTGTCCGGTTGTCAGGCAGAAAAGAAATATACAGAAAATCCATTTACATTTAGGAGCAAAGCCCAACTTTCGTAAGTGGACATTTTCTCTTCTTAGAGTATATACACAGCTTTATACTGCTATTGTTCTTATCTGAAAAGAATGTATCTCAGACTATTTGTTAAAATATACCTAATAGCCCAATTATTAAAGGAAATACATTAAAAAACACAGTTCATTACATTTTCCACCATCCATCCCATTATCCGCTCTTGCCCTCCATCTCTCTACCAATGAGCTCTTTCTGCTTCTTAGATAGTCTTCATTCTAATTTCATGGTTTTTGTTTGTTTTGTTTTTGAGACAGGGTTTCTCTGTGCAGCCCTGGCTGTCCTGAAACTAGTTCTGTAGACCAGGCTGACCTCTAACTCAGAGATCCACCTGCCTCTGTCTCCCAAGCACTGAGATTAAAGGTGTGCGTCACCATCGCCGGGCCTTGTTTTTGTTTTTTTGAGAGAGGGTTTCTCTGGCTACGCTGGAACTCACCATGTAGGCCAGGCTGGCCTTGAACTTACAGAGATCCGCCTGACTCTGTCTCCCAAGTGCTGAAATTAGAGACATGCACCACCATGCCCAGCAATTTCTTGTATTCTTAAAACAAAAATCTACATTTTATATATAAAAAATATTAGTGTATTTCACTTAATATGCCAATCTCCAAGTTTCCATTTTCCTGCAAATGATAGCATTTCATCCTTCTTTATAGCTGTATAAACCCCGGTGTATGTATACACTCTATTCATCTATTGATGGTCACTTTGGCTGACAGCATCATTTGATTACTGTGAGTAGTACAGGGTATAGAGAATCCTGACTGAGATTCCTTTAGCTGAACACCACTGAGTGGTATAGAGGACCATATAACAGTTCTTCTTAAGGGGTGTTTACGCATATTAATAGTGATTGAACTAATGTACAGTCTCAATCCATTTTCCCCATGTTTTTTCTCTAGTTATTGCAAAGTTTCAGGCCTCATAATAAGGTCACTGATCTTCTTTGAATTTATACAGTATGAGAAACAGTAATTTAAGTTTTATTCTTTTTTAAAAAACTTTTTATTGATTCTTTGTGGATTTCACATCATTCATCTTGATCCCATTCATCTGTCCTCTGCCCTGGCAACTTCGCCCCTGCCCAAGATAAAATAAAATAAAATTTAAAAGAAATAAATCTCAGCTGTACTGTGACACAGTGAGGTACACAGTACACCCTTTAGTCTAAACATCTTTACTTGCAAATGTTTATTGTAATGAGTCATTGGTCTGGTTCCAGGCTTCTGGCTTCTGCTATACTATCAGTACTGGATCCTCACTGGGACTTCTCTTGGATAACCTGTTGTTGCCCTGGGTTATAGAGATCCTGAAGCCTTCATGTGCTCTAGTGTGTGCTCCTTGCCCCTTAATGTGCTCCAGCAGTTCATATATAGAGATGTTGGGATGGGTCAACTTACAGCCCTGGTTCTGGGCCTGGGTGGCAGATGGGTTGTACAGTCTACCAGCTTTCCCTCATCCTCACTACTAGGCAAGCTCTCCAGCACTTCCCAGACTAGCTCACCTAATGCAGCAGGCAGCAAGGGGGAGGGCCATTTCTCCTACTCTCATGCCATCAGGGCTGGCTCACCCACACCCCCAGGGCCAGGTCTACTATGTTGCCCAGATGAGGTGCAGGGTCCACTTTCCCAAGTGCGGCAGTTGGTGAGGGGCAGGGTAAGCTCTTCTGCTCTCATGCCCCCAAGGTCATTATTCTTATTTTGGGGGGACATTTTCTCACTGAATGTGGAACTCCCATTTCATCTGTACCGGGTTGCCAGCAAGTCCCTAGAATCTGCCTCCCACTTTGGCCGGTGCTGGATTATACATGTGCACTGTCCCATCTGGTTTTAAAAAACTAACAAACATGGGGACTAGAGTCCTGAACAAAGGTTCTCACATTTACCCATCTTCTCAGCTATGCCTTTTTTCTTTTTTTCTTCTTTTTTGGTGTGGGTATGGAGATAGATCTCCTACTGGCCTGGAAATTACCAAGTAGGCTAGGCTGGCCAGCTACGGATAGCCCAAGGATCCCTGTCTCTGCTTTCCCAGCATTGCGATTACATGCATGTGTCATCAAGACTGTTTTTGTTTTCAAAATGTGAGTTCTCGGGATCAAACTGAGGTCACCCTTGTAAGCACTGTACTGATTGACTGACTGAGCCATCGCTTCAGTCCTATTTGACTTACTGAGACTTTTATTTCCAACATTCTCATTTGTTGTTTTTTTTCTCCCCCTTCAGAATCTTTTTACTAATTTTTTCCCACTTAGTGACTGAGTTTGTTGTCCTAGTCTTCAATGGACTTTACTTCATTTGTTTCTTTTAATCTTCTTTGAGGTTATTGATTATTTTTTGGCATTTCAACCATTTAAGTATCTTTAGATTCAATTTCTGAAGGGTTATGAATTTTAGGAGTGAGGTTGCCTTGTCTTTTCAGATTTCTTTTGATACCTATGTATTGATTTGCATGGATATTCTTAAGATCTTATATGGGGGTCTTCTTTGTGAGCATCTTTTTCTTCGAGGCCCCCAAACCACTCAGAGGGCAAAACATGCTACCACAATGGCAGTACCAGCCAAAGAAATCAGAGAGAGAAAACAAATTTTAAAAAATCAATTAAAGCTTTTGTCCCACGGAGCCGAGCAGAGAGGAGCGGGCAACCCTCAGTAGGCCTGCCTTTGGGACCGGGAACCTCGCCCAACCAGCTTCCGCGGATTCATCTGGACCCTGTCCCGGCTGCACCTGAGCTCGGCCCACCCGGGCTGAGGCCTTGGGGGAAGGACGAGTCCCCTGCTAGGGGGCCTCCTTTGTCCCACGGAGCC